>VYZT01007736.1:214192-331692 GCA_013400735.1 Pomatostomus ruficeps | reverse complement strand
AATAAAAGTTTGACCTATTTAAAAAGGATTCAATGAAAATACAAACAACTGTCATGTTGTATTAAATATTATTAGAGTATGGAATGAGGCAATTAAGGAGCTGGGGAGTTTTTCTTCTACCCAACACTGATTTTTCCCCATCATTTTGCACAGGTTTCACAAGGCAGATGCAGACGGGAAGCAGGTGAGGTTCGGGGGAGATTGAAGGGGAGTGTGGCTGGGGAAAACGCTGTTTCTGACCTCTACAAAAGCAAATTGTGCATGGAGAGGACAACAACAGCCAAGGGTCCTGCACTGCCCACCTTCCCTGGGCCTGTGGTTTTGATCTGCCCGGCCGCCTCGTGCACTGCTCATCATCTCCAGGCGCTTTATGCCTCAGCCACACAGCAAACCCCATCTGCTCCATTTAATGATTTCTGTTTGATGAATTTTTCTGTATTCATAAAGGGAGATGCTGTCACAAGGGACAGCCTCAAGCACACCCACCCCTACAATCTTTATCAAGCTCCGAGCCATAATCATTCAGGCTCAGCTCCTAATATAGCGCAAGCCCTGCAGAACTGGGGGTTCACTGGCAGCCGGCTTCTGATTCTTTCATAAACTGTAATTCTGATTCTGCAGGTTTAATTAAGTACGTGGCAGTTAATCAGCCACTGAAAACAGAGGCCTCTGCTGGGGAATTACCTGAGTGAAAACAGACCAAACATGAAGGGGCTCCCTTGAAACTCTAGTGCTTGTGCTTCTATGGTGAAATGGAAAGAAAGTTATCAAATAAAATCTGTTTGCTTGTGGCTGTACTGTGACAGCTTTGTTAGTCCTAACAGATGACAAGGATTATTCAATCAATATAGATTTACCTTGAGAGTTTTGCTGTTTTCAGGCACCTCCAGGAAAATGACAGCCATTAAATATGTACAAAGGCCAGTCCAGGGCCCGTGGCCTCTAGCTTTAAGCTGCTGCCTTTTCTGAGTTATGTCAGGATCAATTTTTTCTAATAGATATCACTTATCCTACATGATAATCAGGCTATCATAGTCCATTGATTACATGACAGCCTGATTTAGGTCTGGTCTAGAAGATAAGAAACACAGGGAAATCTCTTGCCTGTATTGTCAGGGAATTAAATTCCTCTTTTGGAACTTTCCCCTGAAGTTATTTCCTATGTTTAGAAGCCAAGTGAGCTGTGTTGACCAGTTACCCTCCCTCATACACCACCCTCACTCCTTTGAGCACTGTGGAATTGCAGGGAACCACAGCTGAAAACTTGGATCCACCATGGTTTTGTCACCTGAACTATGGAGAGGCAGTTGGAGACTGTTAGCACTGATGGCTGCTCCAGCACCAGGTCTTGTTCAATTTTGAAGGCTCCACTAGCCTTGAGAGCCTTCATATTTAGGAAGATCCCTGTTTTGGGGTCTGGGTCAGTTGAGCACTAAGTGTGATAAAACAGAAGTGTGAAATGTCGTCTTCTTGATATATGACCCCAAATATCACATTTTTGTTTCTATTAACAATGTTTTCTTGAGCTATCTTGATGCTAGTGGTACTGTGCTTATTGCTGGGGTTGAGGCTCCCTGTTTTTCAAGGTATTTGAAAAGGCTGAAGGAAGGCATCTGTATCTGAAATGTCCACAAATCCATTCCAATGCTCTTTGCTGAATGAGATCTAAAAATCTGAAAGCTGAGGACACACCTGCCCTTGTTGTCACCTCAGTGCTCATACACCAGTTTGTACTTCCCATCAGAGCTGGAATTAATCTTGTCTATCTTCTTCTGTGAAGAGTCTGCTCTCTTTACGTCTGGTGATCCTCCTGTAAGTCTTACAAAAGAGAAAAGAAAGAGGAGAAAATAGACCTGCCTGCTTATATTTCAGTATGCTACTGTTAAGGTTTTGACCTTATTGCTCATTCAGATTCCAAGCTAACAGTACGGTAATTTACAGAGCAAAATAAAAAATTGTGTATCCAGATGTGGTGTTGGAGTAGCTACCAGATCCATTTGTCATATTGCTTTTGCGTACAGTCTGGTCTTATAGTTCCTTCATCTTTCAATCTGTGCTTCTAAGCAAGAGTGTAATAATTCTCAGTCTTTACTGACAATTTTATTATGACTATAGATCAAACATATATGGGAATTTTGGGGTTTTTAAGTCGTTTGTTTTCACCACGAAACAATTTGTAAACATAGCAGAGCTCTAATTTCAAGCGAGAGGGTGAGAAACTGATTTTACTATGTTAAAGAGCATACTGGTGTTCACTGGGGAACCTCTGGTTTCTCTTTTAAGGCCCAGTTAGCTTTGTTTTCTGTAGCTCTTACAATCTTTTGTTATGTGTTTATTTTGAAATTTATAAAAGATCAAGGTGTTATAGATCACGTCAGTGTATGGGAATAGATAAAACTGTGCTACACAGAACTTTACTAATATATGAATAGAAATACTAAGGAAAATGATGCTGCTATATGATCCAACTATCAAACAAATCAAATCTATGTTTCATGTGAGAAAATACAATGAAGTCCAAATATTATGGGGGAAAAAAAGGCATTTTTGTTTCACTAAGGTGTACATGTTAAATAATCAAAGGATTCAACATGACAATATGGTTATAGATAGTTATCTTAAGTGCCTTCTGTGGTGAGGAACCGAAATTAAGAACTTGAACAAAACATGATACATGAAAGTGCAGGTTCTACAAACACTGGGTTGCTTATTAAAACTACTTTGATCCCTCGTTTCTTTGATATCCTAGGTCTTATAAAGAATTCACTTTCAGGGGTAAATATAGGTAGTTCAGAGAGACTTTATGACATACTGTACATACTGCTCTTTCCGAGACACTTTTTAATTACTGAAGGAAAAAAATGCAGCAAGAGAAAAAATGCTGATAGAGTCACTATCTACTGATGTTAGTTTTTAACTGCTGATTATTTTGGTGTAACCTATTTGAATAATTCTCTTCTCAGAAGCAGGTCAGGCTTGAGAATCTGAACGGATCTGCTAACATTCCAGATTAGCAGGATGAGAAGCTGGTTCACACGGCAGATGGGGTATATGCTTGTCCCTAAAAAGATCACGTATTTGCTGGCTTCTCGAATATTACCCAGGCACCTGCTGAAAAAGCTGGATTTTTTGCTGCTGTTCACTGTCTTGGTTCCCTGAGCAGGACTGCAGGGAATTCTCGGAGAAGAATCAATATTATTAACGTTAATTCTCATTTCTCATCGCTTTGGGACCCCATTTTCTAGTCACTGAGGCCTGCATGAGGCTGGAGGTAGTTCCAATGAAAAGATATAATTCTGTTTTCAAGCACACTGCTTCATTTTTTACCTTTGTTCTTTAACTACTGTCAGCAAATGCAGGGCGATGTTATAGCTCCTGCACAGATTCTTGTATTCTAGAAATGTGGGTTTGGATCTGACTTTTGTGTTGAGGCTTTTCTGCATAAGGGCCAGATGCTGAACCTGGGGCTGTGATGTGGGGTTGAATGCTGGGAAAGATCAAGTTCAGGTAATAGGCTGTGGTCTCTGTAATGGGTGGCTGCACTGCAGACCAAACCTTTATTTTATAAACTTCACTGGGATAGACTTCTAGCAGCCCAAAAGCTTCAACATAGTTTTTTACACCTAGGAATGTGAAAGGATGGCTTTTAATAAACCCCATTTCCCCAATTTTGAATGCTATGTGGACAAACAGGTGTGGCTTGTGTCAGTAGTGTAATGATTATCAGATAACATAAAATTTGGATTTGAAATGAACCAGCAAAATAGAATTTTAATATGCTTTGGGTATTTAGGGAAAAGGGGTTCTTGTGTCATTTTGGTCAGATGAGCTCGAAAATGCAAATAAAAAATATAGGACATGAAGCTGATGTGGAAAACACACTGCAGTCAGACCCAGTCTTTGATACAAAGTGCAGTCATATTTTGACCTGCATATTTTTGGCTTTAAAGTATGGTTGGGATGCTCACTATTTTCTTGGACAAAAGAAAAGTACCAACCAAATGAAAATTAGGAATCTCTAGAATGTACTCAAGTGAAAATCCTGAAGCAGTATTATTAGATCAGTTCTGTTTCTTTCATGACTTCTTTTTTTTTTTATTTACAACAAGCCGCTTAAAACTGAAAACAGAAAGCAACTTCAGATTCCAAACAAAAGCATTTATTAATGATAAAAATGTACTCTCACTGTCAGGCAGTCTGGTACTGTCGAGAAATTGCCACATTACCAGAGATTCTGAAAATGGGACTCTTGCACTTCTGAATGCTTTTCCCCCTGCTTTCAATATAAGTACCTTATTAAACTAGTATTTTTCTACCAGATTTTCCAGTTATTACTTTTTTTAATTAAAGAAGTTTAATTAACAGATATCAAGCACAGTCGGGAAGGATGTTCATGTTTCCAAAACCCAAACAGATCCCTCAGTGCAGGTTCATTTGTGATTTCTTTGCAAGGCAGAGCCCTGGTTCCTGTGCTCTAAATACCATTTTCCAGCTTCGACCTGACAGGACTGGCAGCAGCAGAACCTGTGGCACCCAAATGAGCAGCTCTAATTCACCAATTACACCCCTCCACACAAACACTTGGCAAGCCAGGTGTCCCTATCAAATATCAGAGACTGCAGAGTCTTCGTGAAATGCCCTCACATGCAAGGGAGTCCTCCCTGCAGATTATCCTTAGCCTTAATCCATATTTGAAAAATGAAGTACAACCTCCCCTTATTTCTTGGGTTTCTTTATGTTTCTATTCACTAGATCATGCGGTGATTAATTAATAATTAATTAATAAATAATGAATTAATTATTTGTCCAATAAACTATTGCATTTAATTGATCAATTAATCTAAAGGGTAACTAAGACTCAGCTTAGTTATATTTTTAAATCCAGGGTAAAATGTTTGTCAAAGCTTTGTCAATCTGCACAGCACTACTGCAATCAACCCATATTATTTAATGTAATTTCTATAATAATTTAAATTTATGATTTCCATACTCAAGGTGTTTAAAACTAATTAATGACTGTCCTTTCAGAGATTATTTATAGATTTATATTAGCATTGTGTATTTTTTATGTTACAGTTCTTGGAATGCTACTATTAAACAGGTGTCTGTGTTCCCTCCTTATATCTTCCAATGTTGTTGTGGATAGCAGATGAAGGACAGCTAGAAAAAGAAGAGAGTTTTGAACCAAGAAAAGGATTTTTTTATTTTTAAATTATAAACTCTACTTTCTGTCTTCAATATCTCATTGTGATCAAGAATTGAAGATCTCCCTTTGAAAAACTTTTATATTAATAAACCATTTCAGACATGTTTAACCACCTCACATATAATAGAATTCCTTCAGACACAGAGGACATAAAAGTAATGTAGTTTTCCTTGAGTTGCTATATCATTGTTAGAGTATGCAAGCTCCACATTAATTGAGACTCAAAAAAGCACATAATTTGTCGTTTCCAGGTAGAGGGGAACCAAAACAACCTGCTTGTAAATGCAGTCCTTTTTGGGGTAGTCTTTGGAGTGTGCTTCACTATTTTTTTCCCTCTTTTATTTAAGTGACTTAGATCAAACATTCAAGCACCATCTGTAACTAATATTGTTTCCTGGCCTAAACAGATAATTGCCCTTCTGGATGTATAAAAGATGTCTCATGGAGCAAAGTGAAATATCATTAATAAAGGAGAATGATTTACTCACGAATTCTTCAAGAAGTAAGATTAATAAGCCATCCCCTGGTGTTAGATATAATCTTCAGATCTCTCTTCACTGCATGACTTATTTTTGCAACAACTGCACTATTCAATCATTAATCATTACACTCGGTGAGCAGTTTATCTGTGCTAATGTGCATGCTATACACAAACAACCCTCTCTAGTACCTGACGAATGAGGAGTAGGAAAAGTAGGCCCTACAGTGGGATGTGAATGAAATAAAATGAGGCTGCCATATGATACATACGTTTTCATTCCAGATATAGCAACTTCAGTTAGAAGCTATCTTTCCTAATGAAAGCAAGATTGCATTTCAATGTGGAGTAATGGTTGTAGGGGAGAAATCGTGTGTGGGCCTTAAAAATACATCTGTTGTCTTACCTATTCTTGTGAGAGTGAAGGAGACACAGCTTTGGCTCGTACCAGAGTGCCAATAAGGTAACCTGCATTCCCCAGAGCAGCTCAGCTGTGCTAACACTGAGCTCCATGTGGGCTAATTTATCTTGAATTTAAAGCTACTTTTATATGGTACAAGCCTGAGCATAGACCACTCCAGAGATGAACTGGAGAGGGGATGAGAACTGCTTTGTTTAGAAGTTGTTGGATGATTTTTGGAGCCTGCATGAACCCTGTGGGTGTTGGCAATCTCTATGAGGGGGGGTGCAGAGCAGGCCTCCCTTTGGTTTTATTACTAAAAATGATATGGCAGTAAAGTAAGCCTTTTACATACCAGAGGGTTTTGTCATGAGTAATAGAGCTGAACTCCATTAGCAGTGACAGAATAGTGCAAACCACCCAGTCCAGTTTGGAGTTTGTCTTCCAGCAAATTTGTCTCACTTTTGCTTAATCTTTACAAAACTGCCTTGCCAGACAGCTAATGAAATAGGCAGTAAAACTGTCATCAAAGAGAAGACTCATAAGTTCAAGATATTTCTGATGTACCTAGACCTACAATTATAATAAAATAATAAGGATTATTAGCTTCATACAATCTGACAGAAATGTAAAATTCATCTCTTATTTTAAAATCCAATTATGTTTAATATACAAATATCCACCTCTACACAAGTCAGTGTAATTTGTTTCTTCTAAGGCCTAGCAATAAAGATTTGTATTATACTTCTCTTTTTCTTATTGTGGATGCTGACAGCCACCTGACAATGCAGTTACAGCTGTGTAGCTGAATAAAGTGCTCACGATTAGGAGTTCATTGTGTTCTCTTGTGAAAAAGCAGCAGAGGGAGAATGGAGCAGGGAAGCCACGGTCGAGTCTCTAGAGTAAGGCAGCTACTCTCCAGGTAATCCTGCATCTGCAGTGAGTGGAGAGAAGTGTGGGATGAGATGAGATGAATCCTGTGTGGGCAAGGCCAATGAATGAAAAAAGAAGAGTGGAGGAAACGTCAAGTTTAGTTTGGCTCTCCTCTGCCCCTGCATAAGGTTTTTGGTGAGCGAAAGAGCTCAAGACTTCTATAATGGAAAAAGATGGTCTGAGGGAAAGTGAAAACACATGGTTTTAAGTGATTGTTAGCATTTTAGAAAGATAGCGTAAAATAGGGAGGGGGACAATTAAACATAGGAAATAGCTGTTGCGTTTCCACATCACATTATTTTGACGCAATTAAAAATGTTCCATTGATCTTGCTTTGGGTTTTTTTTTCCAGTGGAGAACTTGTTCAAAAACATTTTATTGAAGCCAATATCTATGTATCAGGAATCTTTCCTAATGACTGGATATTGCTTAGTAACTGGAAAAGAAATTTTGTAATATTTGTTGCCTTAAATGCCGGGCTCACCTCTGTACATGCCTTATAAATATTCATTAATACAGTAGTAGAGTAGCATTCTCATTGTGGAGTTAAAGCACAAGGCATGGTGTATAAGTAAATCTGAACTGGCCCTGGGGAAAACCCTCTGGTATGTGCTAAGGTCCCACAGATGAGGGATTTTAAGCTATTTTTTCTCCATTGGCTTTTGGTGAGGGCATGCCCAGACTCCCATTGGTTTGGAGGGCTGCTCGGTCACCTGCGAGTCCTTCAGGGCCAGTTCATTTTCTGCATGCGAGTGTTGCTTTGGGGTGTGTCAGAAGGGCTCTGTGAGCCAAAATCCTCTGCAAAACCACGATTCCCTTCTGGCTTCGGCTGTCACTGAAGGGACAGGGCAGGAATCAAATCTGATGTATCTTGTGTGGCTGCAGTTTTGAGCTGGGAAACACGTACCTATTTCGGCCATTATTATTTCTTCTGCTGTCTGATTAAATGAGAGCGTATCCTTTCTCTCTTTCCTTGAGTTCATAGTTTGAGTGGTTTTTCTTACTGGCTAAATGCTTTAGGAAACTTTAACTGAGCATGCTTAATTATTCTGGAAAGGCCTGACTCCTTCCTGCTGAGCTACCTGACCCCAACAGCAAGGGGTGAGCAAAGTGAAAAATGGTCACAGCATCTCCATTTTCAGTAGGAGCGGTGGCACTGGCTGCTGCTCCCTTCCGGTGGATGTGATTGTCATATAATTGTCATATTATGTGATTGTCCAGCTTCCATCAACACCCACCCCAAAAGTGTGATAATTAAATGTGCACTGCAGCTATTGAATGACTTCCCAGTTACAGAGGAACGTGCCCTAGTTTGGATCAAGGGCCGCATTCAGATCTGTCAGGTTTATGGCGGGTTCCCACAGCAGCAGCAAATCCCTGTTTGCGAACGAGAGAATCCTAGTTTGTTTCATATTTACAAACCACACTGTCATTACCACTGATGCAGTATCAGCTATGATAATTATCACTGTGCCTTCAGCTTCAACAGAGCAGACATTTGTCTGATCCACGTGGAGGGTTGCCAAGTTGGCTTGTGGTATACTTGCTGAAATTAGATGGCTTTTTTCAGCTTGGATTGCACCAACACCCGCTCATGTTAACTGTGAAGGAATTAGTGTGGTTAAAATGACATTTCTTATGTTGTCTTATGAAATTTGAGTTCTGAATTATGAATTACAGTAATATGACTTCTGTTCCATTTAGTGACTTGGTGGAACGTAGCGTTAAGATATTTTGACCTTTTTTGGCAATTGTAACTTGGAGAAGGTGGTAGCTGTAGATAAAATTAGAGGATACTCTCATGTTAACAAAATTAAGGTTGCAAAGTTTGGTTTTACAAAGTAAACTTTTGCTCTTCCAAGCTGCCTGGTGGTCTGCTCTAGTTTGTGGTTTTTTCCAATATGCTACCTAAAAATCTTTTCCCTTAATTTGCCTTGAGAAAACCTTAAGAAGAATTTTTGCTGTGGATTAATCTTCATTCATTTTGAAAAATAGAATCTATCTGATATTCAGAAGAGCACTTTTCTGTAACAAGATTAGTTCATGTCCACATGTGGCAATAGCAAGGTTTTTGAGAGTGTTTACCACTGTCCTCTTTTCTTCCAACTGCAGATTCATGGGTGTTTTTACCAGTGGTTTTCGTGGGAGGAGGATTAAGCCAATGCTTCTGAAAATCCCAATTGGGACATTTTTCCATGTAATAGTCCAGGGCTGAGCTACATGGAGAAATCAAGGCGTCTGTTTCCTCTGTGTAATTGAGAATACCTCTCCGGAGCCAGAGAGGTAGATGGGAGAAAGAAATAAATCCTGGTTGTGTGAAATCTAGTGAAATAGGTTTGTTGGTCAATAATTCTGGAAAGTCAGAATACAGATGTTAGGAGTTGTCTTTCCCAATCTAGTCAGTGGAGGAGGTCTCACAGCTCCCCGCTACTGAGCGCTGAATCTCGGGTAGAGCAAATGCACGCACTGGCTTGACCTCATGAGTTTCTTTTATGGTTCATTTTCATCACTGTCCTTTATGCTGGTCTCTGTGGGATCCTGGAGCCAACCCAGACTAAGCAGCAGAGGAAAGGCAGGGTGTCCCTTGTGGGGCTGTTACTGCTGCAGCCGAGCAAAGCCCCTTAATGATTCCAGATTTGCCCGGGCTTTAGAGGGAGAAAAATTCACCCTGCAAATAAAGAGCGATGGTCGGTGCAGCTCACAGGGATACCCCGAGCAACTTAATTATGTTCAGCACAAGTTCAAGCAGTGTCTGTAGGTAACATATGTGACTTCAGAGCCAGGGGTTCAGAAAAGTGGGTTTTACATTTTGGTGGACTATAAACTTGCAGATGATAGCAGGCATTAATCTAGTTAACACTAAAAGCAAGTTCATCAGTTATCCCATGGAAAATACAATCGTGTCCTATAGTTGACATCAATCACTGGACTGGATCAATGTTTTTCAATAAGAAAATGAACAAAGATATCATTTCTTGCCAAAAGGATATTTCTACTGGAAATGGCGGTTACTGGCAACCTTTTTGTTTTCATTGAAAAAGCCAAGACTGAAAATTCTTGATTTCCAGCCTGTCAGTTAAAACACAAAAACTTCTATAAAAAAACTTCAGTGAAAGCATTGTTCTCATAAATCTTTTTTATGAGAACTAAAAACATTTCCTGCTCAACTTAGTGGTTTTTAAATTTAGAATTTATACCTATACTTTGCTCCTAGGTAGGTTGTGCCCTGCTGTCACTGCGGCACTGTGACACGGGTGGCTGTTCCAGGACATGCCATGTTGACGATGCCAGATTGCCAACATGAATGTTTGGAAAGTGCAGGAGGACAAATTCAGATTCAGTTGTGTGAAACTTCCGTGAGTTAACTTCACTGTTGTTTCTCTGAATTCATTGAGTGTAACGGGCCATGAATCAGTAATTTTCATTCACAAAAGAACTTGTTGTATATATTCAGGTCCTCCTAACAGTGCTGTAAGCAGCATTGCCTATTAAGCTTTCTAAACTATTTAAACTAGGTCAGGGTGAGGGAAAACTGTACCAACATTATGATTAAAAGGCACCAGTATAACGATCCTAGATAGCATTGTTGTCTTTGTTCCCATGAGTCACTGTCTAACAATATGGTTATTTTAGCTCTGTGACTTCTTCAAAAAGAAGAGCTTTGCCCACATCTTTACAAAAAAAAAAAAATTATCAGGTCTCTCTTTCCCCTTTCCTACTAGATTATATGCTCTTGCTGGTTTGCTAGAAAATAATTGTGCACATTTTAATTTTCATCTGTCTCTTTTGCCCTTATTTGAATTACTAATGTCCCTTCTGTTTCCTTGTAAGGGTCTGTGTGTTGGCGGGTAGGGACTGCATCTTTACCAAATACAAAATAGTAGCTCCCTGAAATGCTGCCAGGAAAATGTTTGCCAGGTTTGGGTTATTTTTTTCATTGGGTTGTTTTTTCACCTCTTTTTTCTGCTGGGGAAAGAGAGTAAATGAAGCACCCAAGATTTTGTGTTTGGCCATAATCAGTTTTCATAACAATGAAAGAGTCCCTATTGCATGAATATTAAATTTTGATGAAGCTTTTTTTTTTTGAGGCTGTAGATTTAAGACAGCTTGGTAACCAGAACTCCTCTGCTCTGTGTCAGCTCTCTGTGAGATACTGAATATTATAATTTCTATATTTTCTGCTCAGATGTCATTTAATATTAATATGCAAAATACTCGTTCCCTTTAAAAATAATGTTCTTATTGTATGATTTATTTGATGTAGAGCTCAGAGTTTTGTCTTGTCTCACATAAAATAAAGCACCTTTCAGAGGGAGATGATCTGTTTCTTCCCGTATGTGTGGCACAAAATGTCAACATTCTTCCTGTCATTCGCAGACTCAGTGAACGGTGAAGCAAACATCAGGCACTGCTTGTGTTAAGAGCAGTGGGGAACTATTGAGTTTTTGTTTTCAGAAATGTGCACCATGAATCTGAAATGTTCAAAGATTTCCAGGCACTGCAAAAATTTCTTATTCGTCTTCCTCTGACTCCTGAATTCTTAAACTTTCATCTGTAATTTTTGCCCCTCAAATTTGGATCTTGTGGTGGTAATCCTTGCACTCGCAAAAAAATACAGGGTCAGACTGCTGGCATTATTCCTGCTTTCAGGTCATCATTTCTCACATAGAGGCTCTAGACAGAACTTGCCTTTTATACGCTTCAAATCTCTGGGTCTAATCCTATAAACACTTACATACTACACTCCTTAATTTTAACCATCTACATAATGCCATGATGGATTTGATGAAACTGCTCACATAAACACTGGAATGTATATATAAATGGTAACATTACATGTCACCCTGCTCTACTAAACCTAGAGCAAAAAATCTCATCCCCTTCATGAAGAAACAAGTTCTTGTCCAAAAACACATATGCAATTTCAGCTTCCCTGGGAACTGATTTCATTTAGGGCACTGCTTTTCCTGTGGGACTTAACTAAAGCACACTGAAATCTGCTGAGGGCCTGGCAGAAGCGAGTAGCTCTGGACTAACTTTGAGTATTTGGGAAAAGTGGGTTTACGGAGGAGTTTGAAGGACAAGATTGTAACAAAACACAAAGGCCCTGTCAATTATAAGAATTTGAATCTAGTGAAATGGCCTGAATCACAGCCCTGATAGCAGGACCACTGGGGCTTGGTGGGGATTGAGCAGCTTCCCAAAGTTGGGGATTATTTGGACAGTTCTCCCTGTCTTTGAAATCCAGAACTTGCTATTTGTTAATAATAGGATTAATTATGTATCATATTCTTGTACATTTTGGAGGTTTTCCATGTTCTTCTTGAAGTTTGGAAACCAGAACTGGACAGCTTTTCCTAATAATTCCTATGAGTGTTGTGCATAGGTGCATTATTTCAAATGAACTTTCATCCTTTATTTCATCCTTTTTGCCTCTTACTGGATTTGAACCAGATCCAGTTGACCATGCAAGAAAGACTTGCAGTATTTGACTTTGTAACTATTAATGTTCTTATTCATAAAACCCACTTTGAGATTTCCAGATTAGTTACCTGAAATTTTGACCATTTTCCCTAATGTTGAGGAATCAGGTTCTCCAAACTGAGTTCAGGGCTTCATCAGCAGAATGAGTGGAAGCTATCTGGGTAATTATCTAAGGTCCAGTATGTGACAGCAAGTCTCTGTCAAAGTCTTGGCCAGGTAAAACAGTTTCAGTTTTGGTTTTTTACTGTGATTTGCCCTATTTGTGAGGTTTTATGAGAAGGCTGTGAGCCACTGAAGTTACATTCTGAAGGAAAAGATAGAAGCAAGTCAATGATGAGAAGTAAAATTAACAAGCAAAGTGTGCTATGTGGGAGAGCTGTCATGAGGAGCTCCTGTTTCTCAGAGAGGTAGAAAGTTTAAATTAGGAGGTAAGGAGAAATAAATGGAAAGAAGAACAGTGGAACTGAACTGGAAGGGAAGAAGGAGAAAAAGAGAAGAAGCAAAGCAGCCTGAAGTGGTCAGGATGGAGTCATTGTACACTTGACACTGTTGTCTACAAGTGGCTGACTGAATCCAGCATGGAAGTGGTTCGTTTAAACAGCAAAGTTGTGGCTGGGCAGGTCCTGCTGAAGGAGCAGGCTTAGTCTAGCTCAGATACTGGAAGACAAGCAAGGTGTTTTAGCCTTTCCCATCTCTGATTTAAACTGCTCATTGTGGCACATGTTCCCACAGCGTGTGGTCGGGTTGCATAGCTGGGTAACCATCCTGCATTTAAAACAGCTTTGTGTCCGGTCTTGCGAGCTCATAATAACTGTGAGCCTCTTTCTAGACCCAAAATACTATCTGCACCTATTATTGCAACAGCTCCTTTGGCACTGTGCCCAGGAACTGCTCTTCATCCCTCCTGGGGAAATGCAGGGAGGGGAGAAAGTTGCTGGGGGCAGCACAAGGTAGAGCCCAAAGAAGGACAGTGAAGCCGGTGAAGGGTTTAGAGGCACAAGTCTTTTGAGGAGCGCCTGAGGTGCCTGAGGTTGTTTAGCTTGGAGAAAAGGAGGTTCGGGGTGACTTTCTTGCTCTCTACCACTACCTGAAAGGAGGTTGTAACAATGTGGGGGTTGGTCTCTCCTCCCAGGTAACAAGTGACAGGATAAGAGCAAACGGCCTTAGGTTGTGCCAGAGGAGGTTTAGATTGGAGATTAGGACAAAACAGCTGTCCAGCATGGAACAGGCTGCCCAGGGAAGTGGTGGAGTCACCATCCCTGCAGGTATTTATAAGATGTGTAGGTGTAACACTTGGGGACATGAGTTAGGGGTGGACTTGGCAGTGCTGGGCCTTTTCCAAGCTAGATACTTCCCTAGGAATGCCCTCTGGCTTCCTGAAGGTCCTTGCTATGGCTGACATGCCTTTTTTAATAACCATAATGTGAAAAAATTGTCTGTTAATTGCTTTTGATTACAAAAGCAAATAGGGTGAAAGGGAACATGATTCTCTCTATGTGCAGTTGGGGAGCAGAGCTACAGGAAGACAAACATCCGGCCCCTCAGAGGAAATCTGTGGCAAATCCAAGAATTGAACACAAGTCCTAAGTCCCCTGTTGCTGCTTTAGCCACAAGAATCCTGTTATTTTACAGATAGACTCTAAATGCATAGTGATAGATCTTTATTTTAAATTCCAAAGAATCTGTCATCGAGAGATCTCATTGTCCTTGGCAAATATTTAGGGATCCTAAATAGTCCTTAGGAATTTCTGGCAACTTGCAGTGATTTAAAGGGTGGTTACCAGGATAACAGAGACAGTGTCTTCTCACTACCGGCACAAACCATAGAAGGGGTGATAGCTGAAAACAGCAGGAAATGGGAGGTTCTGGTTGGCAATTAGGAAACACATTTCTCTAGGAAGGTAGTAAAGAAGGGGGACAAAGCTATGGCCAACTTGGTCGAGTGGGAGATTGGGCTTGAGACCTCCAGAGGTCTCTTCCAGCCAATATTTCTTTGATTCTGTTACAGAGCATGAATATTCAGTTCATTGACTCTTTTTTCTAATTTATATTCTGAGTTTTTAGTGTGATTTTGCTCAAGGCCAGATTCCATTGCTTCTATGTTAAGAGGTAATTTTAATCCCTTGTAATCAATAGGACTATTTTTGGCACAAAGTTCTGGATTGCCAAATCCACAGATATCTGTATTGCAAATCCCAAAGGGGATTGATTTCTTTCTTTCTTTGTTTTTGTTTTTTTTTTTTTTTCTTTTTGTAAAACACTGGGCTTGCTTAATGAAGAAGCAATGAGTTTAGCAAATAAGAAAATTACTAAAGTTGAAGGAGCTTGATGAAACTTGATTACATCTCATCTTTTAAAGTTCATATACTGCTTGCTTTTCTTTGAACACGTAGTATGTTTCTCTGAGAAAGTGATATTTGTGTATATGCGATTTATCTTCTCTTAACCCATTCTTGTGACCTTTTACTTAAGTAACCTGATTGAAATCTCACTTTGTTAACTTTAATTGACATTGAAGGAAAATTTATTTTTCCTGAAGCCGGGCAGATCAATATGAATTTGCACTCTGCTAATTTTGTTTCCTGGACTTGTCTTGAAAACTGTAAGAATGTGATGAAAAACATTGTTACTCTACACTTGCTATGTTAGTGGGTTACCCAAAACATTTCAAAATGAACTGCAAAATCATAATGCAGCCATTAGAGATGAAAGCAGCCCTTTAAAATACTTCACTCTTTACTGAAGAGAAGTATGCACTCCTCCTGTTATGCTTGATCCAGAATGAAAAGTTTGGACTGTGATTATTACTTCAGACATTTTAGGCTGTCCAATAAAGTCATTGATCTAATTAAACCAGAGGGTAAATTACAGCTTTCAGCACCTAGATCTCCCAATATATAAGGTGGTGTTAAGTGCACCTTCAAAAGCAGAAATAAATAAGTTAATAGCAAATCTAAAGGGATCCGTTCTATCAAGGTTTAATTAGACAGTAGAAATTATGGCCAGAAAGAGCGCCATGTCCTTAAAAGTAGCAAGGTCCATTTTTTCCTGAAAGGATCACATTTGGCTAAATAGTGTGGTCTGACATTAGATTTCATTAGGTGTAAATGACATTGCAGAGCCTCAGGCTTTAAAGTGGCTTGAAGAGGTACAGGAAGGGTATTTTTCTTTCACCTGTCACCACTTATTTTCCTGAGCTACTGGCCAGTAGTCTGGCATTTTCAGCTAATGGGAATTAAATAATACAGCTGTAATACAAATGTTGTTTGTTGTTGCTTGATCTTATGTGGCAGTCATTAAAGTTTAAATAAAAATCTGGAAAGAGAGCCACATAATGGTTAAGGACCTTCAGCTAACTTTGGATTTTTATGGCCTTCTCATTATAGCTATTATACACTAACACAACCACTAATGAAAGGCTTGGAAACTTTGCGTGGGATGGGGCTCATTTCAGGCAGGAGGAGGAAGTGACCGTCTGCTCGGAAATAGCTTCGTGTGCCAGCCCCGCACAGACCCCGCCTGTGTGTCTGCTCGCTTTGCTAAATTAATTTACAGCAGGATTCATCATGCCTTTGTGCTGGGCTGCTGAAGAGGCCACCCTTGTTACCAGTGGGAAGCCCAGCCAGGCCCAGGCTGCCCTCCGGGGCTCATCCCAGTCTTGGCACAAATGTCCCATCCTCCAGGGCACTCACCTCTCCCCCAGGGCAGGGCTTGGCCCAGGGATGGGTATTACCAATGCCAAAGCCTTGTAGAGCTCCTAGGTAAATCCTTTCTAGCAAGAGGTGCTGTTTTTATGGTAATGTGCTCTCAATTACATCATTGGTATAATTTCTGTGTTAGTTTTTAGTATTTCTTTCCTGCTAAAAAAATTTGTGCAGTCTAATACCTTTTGATTCTCATAGTTCAACTTATTTGCTCACTTTATGAAAATCGTACATCCTAGAGATAACAATTGTTGCTATTCCTGGTGAGAAATATTCTGTGCTCCCCATAAGAAAGCAATTTCAATTCTAGTGAGACATTGTGCAACTTGTTTCTGACTCCAGTGGTAGCAAAATAACTCTTCTCAGAAGTAAGTGGGGGGTTTTTAGCATCTCTTTCTGGGTGCCTTTTTTTTTTTTTTGCACCCCAGGATGCTCTCTGAAGCTTACCCTGCTGCCTTCCATGGGCCTGCAAGGAGCCAGGCTGCTTCTTTGTGCCTGCATCTTCCCATCTGTCAGAGAGGCATTGCAATGCCTACCTCCCCAGTTAAGTACTTTGAAGATTATTGATGTTGCAGCAAAGCTTTTATATGAGCATTTGATTCTAATATTTCTTCCTTCCACAGTATGTTTTATTCAGGCCAAACTCCTGCCCACTCTCCTTACAGCTAATGGAGCGGGGAATCTTTTATCGTGGCTTTTCCCTATTGCGGTCTGAGAGGGCTATTTTGATATGTCAGCACAAGGAACTTTTCTTTGTATAATTACAGATTTTGTCAACCATTTTGACTACTAATCGAGCTGCAGTATGGATTATTGCCTTATTAGTAACACGAGCAGTTCTCCAAAACACACAGCCTGAGGCAGAGCCTCATTATGGAAGACTTCAGGCCAGTTTATTTAGCAAAGCTGTAAGGAACTGGAAATAAGCTCCTATACTGGGAAATGTTGAGTAACCTGAACTGTAGGCATAAAGCCCTGCTTCCCTTCGGGACACACCCTGTCCATAGGTGTTTTGCTGTTCCTGTAACTGGTTATGTGCTAGGAGAGGATCCACTGGCTGGAGTTAAACCAATGAACAAGGAAGTCCTGGGGTCAGCCAGCATCCTTAGGAAAAGGACTGTGAGCTCTTTCTCCTAAACCTGCCTTCTGAGGAAGGCACTTGCCTCGAGAGGAAAGAGAAAAGTGGTCAGTGACATAATTTGAATGCAAAATTAAAGACTGCTGCTGAACATTAAAATATTTCTTCTAGTTCCCCAGGGATTTTGCATGGAATTCACTGCGCTCAGTGTGAATGGCAGAGGGACTATATTTATACTTGGTAAATTGGCTGGATGGGCTCCTGGGATTTGAATTGTTTAACACAGAAAGCTCTTGATTTGAGGATATTTTGTAGCGTCCAGTGGCAAGATCCACCCGCAGCCCCTCAAGGGATGGATACAAAAGAATCTGTCTAATTTTGCATCATAAGTAGCTGGAGAAGAAAATAAACCAGGCTTCAAGCTGCATGATTTAAAGAGCAATAAAAAAATATGATATATAAATTCAAATTATCAGAATGAAAGTATTTTTGTAGAAGCATACAGAATTGGACTCAGTATTTCAATTAGTAGTTCCTTCCTCCCTTCCTGGAGTAATTCTCTTCAGGTCACTGAAACTTTTTTGAATTATCTTGATTTTAGTAAACATTTTCAGAGGAAAGAAAATTTAATGCCATCTCCACCCTTCCAAATGAAATATTATGATTTCTTCAGAATTACTTAATTCAAGGACATCTTTTAATTTTCATTTTAACATTATTGTTACCTAAAAGATTTTTAAAGATATCTGTGTTTTACAAAAATATTAATTTATTATATATATAATTAAGGCAACAGATTAAATATTTTGCTGTATCTAAAATATTTGCATATTTACTGCAAATACTTCATTTTTATTCAAATAAAAGTGAAAAGCTTTTTGATTCTTCTCTGGCTAAGAACTGGCATAACTGATACAGCTTTGACCCCAATCACCAGTGTCAATTTGATTCCCCAAATTTAGTAGTCTTCAAACTACATCAATAGCATGACAGGATAGTTATATTTCAGACTTTCTAGGCACCAGGAGGAAGCGCATGTACCTTTAAATGTCTTACTCTGAATTTAGCCAGAAACTAATCTTATTTTTGCATATTTATTTAAGTACCTGGGCAGGATTTTTCTTTCATGAAAATGTTGCCTGTAACTACAGCACAAACAAACATTAAGCCACTTTGTTGTTTGTCTACTTTAAATGGAAATGTTGCATTGGTATGAAATCACTCTTGAAGTATTTTTTATCTTATGAAAATGTTTCCAACAAGAACTACTTCAAAAGCACATTTTTCGCCCACTAAAGAAAACGTTCTCAAAATGAAGGATTTTTAAATGTGAATGGTAGCAGGTAAAGGAAACAACCCTATTAAAAGAACTAATGAGGAAATAACCCAGGAACAGCCTTGTTCTGATAGAGTCATCATTCGCTGTGTAAATCAGCTGAGTTTTGAATGTCTGAAAGTGCAGAGGGCTGCGGGCTGGGAGGGGGACTCAGAGGGGTCACTGCATGTGCTTTGAAGGAGACAAGGGTTCAGGGCGGCTTTCTTCAAACTCAAACCCATCCAGGCTGTCCTGTAGCTGATTCGTGAGCAGAGAGACAAGTGTCACTAACTGTGGTGTGAAAACTAGGTCCAACCTGTTCATCTGTGGAGCAAGGACCAAAGGGAATAAAGAAGGGGAAGGAGAGTGGTGGAATGGGTTTACAGTCTGTGTTGTGTCTTCAATAATTAAGGTTTCCTTTAAAAGGAGACTTTTTTTGCTTCTTTGCCTTCATTGCTGTCACTACTGACTTTTGGTTCACAGTTTCATGGTTGTGTTCTTGTTTCTCCTTCCTGTAAGGACTGCCAGACTGTCCAGAACAGTACCTTGTTTCCAGCCTTGCACGGCAGTCAATCCCCAGGAAGAGGCTAAGATGTAGGACACAGACACAACAGTGCTTCTCCCAACATGTTCTGTGGGTTTCAGATAATAGTGGTTAGTGATCATCCACTGATGGACCTTTATCCTGCATGGATTTGTCTAATCCTACTTTGAACCTGTTAATACTCTTGGCCTCTACAACATCCTCAGGCAACAAGTCCTGCATGCTAATTGTGTCTGGTGCAGTGTTGAAACTGTGAAGGGGTATGTGAAGTAGGTCCAGCCTGTCTTTGGGAGAGGGATGCCATGATTCATCTTTGTAATTGGAGGACTGGAACCTAATAAAAGAAATTAGACATATTTTGAATTGCAACCCTGAGCAAATGGTGTAACACTAAGAAATCCTGACTCGCATGAAATACGTGGAGTCTCAGAGGAGACATATTTTCTAATGTGGACTTTTTATGCATCAAGACAATTCAGTCACCAGACTCAGTGGGAAAACTTTTGTGATTAGTGTTCATCTTCACAGGGGGAAACTGCAATACAGGCTGGGAATACTGCGTGTTTTGTGCTTCCATGTTTGCTAATGTGTTTGTATCAGAGAGAGTAAATGTTCTGAGGTGCTTGGCTGTTCTTGTAGGGACAGGATGAGGAACAATGAGCCATTTTTAACTGCTCCAGCTTTGTTTTCAAATGTGCTGTTTCATGTATCATTTGTGACCTTCTCAGATTATCCCAGGGAACCAGGAAAAAGATGCCTTGTTTCATTCTGTATCTGACTAGGGTTATGGGTATTTCTGTTTCTTGATGCTGTTTGGCCATCAGCTAAGGTGCAGAGAGTGAGGGGGATTTTTGCTGTAGGTTCAGGTGCTACTTCATAACAAAGTGGAAACAGAGTCTGGTGGCACCCAACACTGTTATCTAGGGAGTCTTGTTATTTATTTGATTATAGAAGAGGTTCAGATTTCTGTTTACAAGTTTTTCATCTAGTGTCTCTCATTCTTCTCTGTACAGGGCTTGTAGCTCCTGCATTTGGGCACCATTTTATCCCAGGGCAATGGGGGACATATCAGTGCTATTCCAAGGAAAAACTGAATTAATATTTCAGCACAGGTGTTGAGTAGAGGCTCTCTGTAGCACAGATCTTGTAGACAGAGAAAATTTGGGTTTCCCAAACAAAGGGAAATCCAGCTGAGATAGAGATAAATCCTGCACAAGAGGGATTTATCCCCTTTCTTTCCATGCTCCCATCTACAGCCAAGAATGTGGCAGGGGGTGGGCTGCACACTGGTTACAAGCCTTACACAGCACGTACAGAGCCTTGTGGAGGCACTAGTGCCAGCTCTGAACCAAGTGTTGCAGTGACCAGAAGTAACAGGTTCACATAAAAAGCTGAGCAATGCAGACACACTGAGACAGTGGTACCTCTACATCTGTCATGTTGACATGAAACTGCTTTTAGTAAAGCTGAGCAGGAAGAGGATGGCTTTTTGGCCCCTAGCAGAGACTAAAATGTGAGCTACTTTTGTCCCTTGGTCATTTTAGCTGTGGAGAACCTAATTTTAGCACAGTGGAGATTATATATACATACACACACACACACACATATGTATATATACACATTCAAGCTAAAACTTTAAATCATTGAAAAACCACAAAGTCTTGAATTAGAAGAGAGGTCAGGGGAAAGTTCATGAACCCCAGCTGGCACAACAAACACAAGCAGCAGCTGATTCACCTCTGCCGAGTTCTGTCAGCATGGTGTGGCTCAGCAGGACCTTCAGCACAACCACAATCACAGGCTTCCCTTAATGGAGTTTCATCTCTCACCCATATCCTTGGCGTGCAGTGTCCAGGGCCAGGCACCCTAACCCTGGCTGAGATGACATGTTTTACTCAAAAGAATACTTTGTAATTTAAAGTATTTTAAATTGTGGCTTATTAGCAACAGTTCCTTCCCGGGTAGTGTGTAATGCAGCTGCATTTGATGCCATTACTGTAGCACAGCCAGGGGCACATGGCTTGGCCCAGCCTGTAGCCAAGGCTATTTTTTCATGGGATAAATAAGGGACCTATGATTTTCTACAGCTGTGAACACCTAAATATTTCTTAAAGTTTGGCTCAGATCACTGCTGACCAGCTAGAAGATAGCCAACTCAGCATATTTATGATTCTATGATTGGTTTTACCTAGAGACAGAATCAAGTTGCACTTTTCTTTTAATGTGAATAATTCTGAGATTATTTTTATCTCGTGGAATTAAATAGACTATGGCCTTTTAATTTGATTTTTCTTTATTCTCCTGAACTATAGTACCACTGTATGTTAAAAAAGAGGGGAACTGTTATGGTAACTACCTTTTCTACTGAGGTTACAGAGCATCCCTTTACAAAGGCCTTTTTGAAGGCCAGTATTACCAGCATTGTAGCAGATGTGTAAAAAGTGAGGCCCACGGAAGTGAAGTGACTTTCGTAACTTTGCACAGTGCACTGCTGAGAAAGATGGGGCTGAACCAAATTCTGGATAGACCTAGCCTTCTGCTAAGGGCTGTCATTATTCCTTCTCCAGACAAACTGCTGCTGTCATCTCTGCCTTTGGATGCCTGTGGTTTAGTGTTTTGTGAGATGTGCTAGTGAAGGGACAGTAACAAGAGCTGAGTGGGAGAACAGGCTGAGACTGGAGCATGTTTGAGGAAAATGTTGATAATCTTGGTCAAGCTTGAGAATAGAAGAGGTTTGAGGCTAATTCTCAGTTTCAAATCCCACATTAAATGGCTGTATTTATTGCCAACATGTACATTGTAAATTTGTTTCTTCTTCTGGAGACTTGCAGAACTCCTTTAACCTGGCCCTGGTAAGATTAATATGGTATCCTTTCAAATACCTTGAACAAAACATGCCAATTTTCTATTGCTTATTTTTAGGCTTCCAGCTGGGCCAAAGAATTGAAAAGTTATTAAAGAAAACCAAGATCTGAGCAAATGTGCCTGTTATAAATTGTAATATAAACCACTTATAAGTATAGGTTTTATCATCCTAGAGTTATTTCTCAGTTTAAATGCTTCATGTGCATATCTTGGAGATGGGGATGTATTTGGGTGAGGAACGCAATTATAAAAGTTATTTCTTTGTATGCCAGGCTGTGATTATTCCAGATTGTAAAAATAAAAGTATTACACATCTGTGAAATACCTGACAAACTTCTTTGACAAACCAGATGTTAGATCATCTAATACTTATTTTAAAGATACAAATACAAATGAAAAACTACGCACAAGCTTCTTCTGTTGTGATGATAATGGTATTGCTGTAATGTTAATTTGTTTTGCTTTTCATGTCTCCTGCAGCAAGGGCAGTGTGAGTATTTGAGTCTGGTTCCCATTTATTTTGCTTGGAATTTGTAGGACTGTCTTGAATATCTTCCATCATTATTTGGACGATACATGTGCAATAGCTCTGCTAATGTAGGGCACGGAGACATACTCTAGGTATATGGTGTAATTAACTGCAAAGCTATTTGGGAGCAGCTGTTCCCTATTGTTGTTGCCTAATGTTGTGCAGCACAACAAAGCCTTAAGGCAGCACTTGTTAGTATTTATGGAAACCCATTAGCCAGTCTGTGAATGAGCCTGCAAAAGAAGAGGAAATTCTGATAATAACAAACACGGGTTCTTGTTAAAGCAGGAGAACTCCAGCCATCCCTATCACTCAGAGCTGGTAAAGGCTCTTGTCCCTTTGATTTGCACCCCGGACCAGATCCAAACCCTTTCTCTGAATCAGCAATTGGAAATTCAAACGTGTTAAGCCCTTTCCAAGGCAATGCTTTGCTCTTCCCATCCCACTGCATTTTTTAAAGGAAATCAGAAACCTTTCCTACTGCAATCTAGTTTTGGTGCCAGGATGTACATAGGAAATACTATTTCCTGCCTGTGCTGGCAAGTTTAGTTATTAAACCACTTCCTCCAAGAGCCAAACTTCTTTGAAGAAGAAATAAAGTTCAAAGCCTTTTTAAGAGACCATTTGTTCTTCTTATGTGCCTAACCTGAGTGTTACATTGTGTGCCATTTAAATAAAAATATCTTAATCGTTTGAAGATGGACTGGTTGTTGTTCTAGGTCACAGTTTGGGAGAAGCAGACGTGGGTTAAAACTGCATTTTTAGGAAGCTGCTTTCTGAAATGGAAGGATTTTATAGCGTTGAGCAGCCGCAGAGCCATGGAACAGCTTTTTGCAGGACAGCAGTGGCTCTGGGCTGCTGGCAGAGCCAAAGAGGCTCGTGCTGTCACGTGTGTTTATTTGGACATTAGGTAGGTCAGAGTCCAAATGTAAGGCAGATACCATAGACTACTTTCTTCTATCAAAGTCACCTCACTCTTACTGGAATTCCCAGTTTAGGTTTTAACTGACAATACTGTGTCAAGATGAAAGGTACCCATCTTGTTGTGAGTAAAAATGATGCTGTATGACTGGTGGTCAGTCAAACTCAAGGAGGGGAACTTGGACAGTAATCATCAACCAGTCTAAGGACAAAATTATTCAGAAGGAAAAACGTTTCCAGAAATCATTTGCTGGAGTGATTGTGTTCCAGCTTTGCCTTAAACAGTTCAGAGACAATTAGTTGGAAAAAAAGCTTCCAGTAAAAAGTTCTGGGCTGTGAATCTGATGAAAACAGTGAGGGAGGTTTGCCAGCTGTTGTAGGCATTTTCTAACCTTGGAGCATGTTAGCAGTAAGGTGCATTTGTGAAGAACAGCAGCAGTGAAATGTTTATTATTGTGTGCCTCCATCCTTTTTGTGAGTATTATTCTGTGAGGACGGGGCCGCTTTTCATCTGATCTGTGCTGCCAAGGCGGATAAGAGAGGTTTATATGATGTCAGATCTGAAACCAAGGAACCTGTAGACAGGTTCTGAGCAGTGATGCCTCTGGCAACTGGTTTCAAGGCAGAGCTTATGTAGAGTGCCTGAGGTTTTAATAAGCGGATAGATGTCTGAGCAGCACATAAAGAGCATGGGAGGTGACAGGCTGACCCAGTCACTTTCATTAATTGGGATCAAGTTACCTTTTTACATCTGGGCAGAATGCTGTACTGGAGATTTAGGAAGTGAACAATAAGTTGCCATTTTCTGTGCACCAGGTTCTTAGTAAGTGGTGAACTGGGACATGGAAAGGACGTTCACAGTAACAGGGGATGTTCGTGGCTGAGAGAGCACCACACTGCATAAATCATGGCTGCAAAAGTGCAAGCATAAATCATTGAGATCTGTGTAACGCGGGTTTGTCAAAGGCTACTGTTCACTGCGAGTTCCACACACTCCAAATCAAATCCTCTATCATAGTTCTCCATGGGTTTTGTTTCACGCTGGCCAGAGTTTAGGGCTAAATCTTCAGGTGGCTCCATCAAATACTCTATGAGTGAATGAGAAGTATACAGGTGTCTACAGAATTATCAACTCAATTGGAAGGATGTTGAGTTCATTTTATGAGTACTTAAAAAAAAAAAAAAAAAGATGAAATAGCAGGAAGTCTATCTCCTGGCTGCTTAATCCTGGGAAGTCAAATTAAAACCAAAAATAATTATTTGTCTTTTTGGTGAAGGTAAAAATGTGAATATTTCCCTTATTTCACTTCCATAACGTAGAACCTGCAGCACAAGAAAAAGTGTGGAAAATCTTCTTGCAGTGTTCTGACAAAACATGTATAGAATTGAAGACAGACTGGCTGATTCGAGAAGAGAAACCCAGGTTTCTTTTTCAAAAATCCAAAAAGTTTGCATTTTGAAAAATATTAGTTATTTTGCTGTAGTGCAAAATCAAATTGCAGATCCCTGCAAAAATATTGTGGGAAGTCTTATTTTCTAGGCAGCTTTCTTTAATGTTCTTAATCATGTTTTTATTAAGGTTGAATTGGTTTTAACCTAATTTTTGGCTTTTTACTCTTTGGGATATATTTTGGTAATTTTTCATGCTTTTGCATAACTGTAAGGCCAGAAGCCTAAATCAAAACAGAGTTTCTCCTCTGGTCTCAAACATGTGAGGAGCTCAGAGCTAAATAAAAGCATTCAGTGTTGTAAGAGTTGAAACCGAATTTTGACAATTGGAAACACTGGGTCTAGTACAAGTCTTCCATGTAAGTTACAGCGAGTGGAATCGATGATCAGTGGCAGAACAGGACTTTTTCTTGTTAACAGATACTTGGTCATGCAAAGCTGGATCCAGGCAGGGCACCAGACTGAGGTCCAGGTGTGCTTGGAACTTGCTGCTGGGGTTGATGCAGTTCTTGGCAGAGGGGTCTGCAGAGTTTGGTCAATTCAACCTAAAACGTATTAGCCTTGTTTCTGTAAGATATATAGTGAGGTATCATTAGTGACTGTATATGTATTAGGTATGTGTGTTCGTTCTCTCATGCATAAATTGTGGGTCAGACGGGGAGCAGCCCGGTGTCAGCATCCTGTGCAGCATGAGGAAGCAAGCTGCTTTCTGCCCCATTTGTTCTTGCCAGCAGCCTCTGGTACCTGTGCTGCCCTGCTGGGAGCATTCGGAGTGTGGGAATACTCTGACCCTGGGGCTGGTTCTCTGCCTGGCAGCTCACAGTCCCTGTACTGCAGCTCTCCCCAAGAACATTTGCTTCATCTGCTCCCAGCTGATTGGAAAAGCCTGTTCATTCCCTCTGCACTGGGAATTTGAGTCTTGCCAGGTTGGTGAGTGCTGGCTGGTGATGATCTGGCTGTTCATCAAGTCCGGCCTCATTCAGAGTTCCTGGATTAGGTACATCACTGCTGCATTATGCTACTCCTGAACAATATCTCAAACCTCCACATCAGATACAACCGGCATCTTCCCTTGAAACACTTTTTTTAAATGATAGATTAAAAGCATGGGGTTTTTTATGATAAGAGAGAGTTTGGGAGAAATTTTCATCTAGTATTCTTGTTTTCAGACATTTCATTCTAAAATGGTCATATCCACTCATTTTATTCAAGTTAATCCAATATGGGCTAAAGCTAATGAAATGCAGACTGCATTAAATTCCAGTCCTACATTTTAAAGTTCAATATAAGTATAGTTATTTTTTGTTGCTAGTTAGTAATTTTTTTATTGCTGCAGATCTTGGAGGCTTTGCTTGGGAATGGGAGGCCATTGTGCAAGTAGCAATGAACAGACACAGAAAAAGCTGTCCTTGTCCTAGTGGCTGTCTGAAATCTGCACATCTCAGTATGCGAGCACAGATCTAAGTCTCTGTCCCATCTCTCAGTACTGTACTGAAAGAAATTACCATCCCACACTCCTTGAGAATCTCAGGCCTATTTCAAAATGAGAATGACTCTGTTGTCTCTACTATTCTGGGGTTTGTTTTTTTTATCTTAAAGAGAATAAATCTTGTACTTCAGCAACAGAAAGAACTTCCTGTGAAAGATGGTTTCTTTTATCACTTTTATTTTGTACTGATTGAACAAAGATGTTTCATGTTTAACTTCATCTAGTACTTGCAGCAACCCGCTGACAGTTGGTCCGGTCACCATCTTACTGAAACCTGTGGAGGGAGTCTGAGGGGGTATAACAAGCCGCTATTTTTAGTGCCGGGTATAGGGAAAGGCTGCTGGATATGTGGATTTGACTAGTGATTCTGGTGCCACTTAATGGAACTAAAATGGTCAGTGGTTTTGGGTGCTCTCATTTCATTAGCCTGTGTTCCTTTTTCCCAGACCACAGTTTCACTGCACTGGTCACAGAAAAAAATATTTACAGACTGTGTGAATTCTGTATTTACACTGTTATAGCTGCCACAGGAAAATGCCAGACGAGAGCTGCCGTGGGAGCTCCTAGAATAAAACATATCTTGAACTCATGGTTTGGGTGGTTATGGGGCTTTTTTTTTGGTTTTTTTTAATCTAGATCCTGTATTAACTTTTTCCATCTGAAAGCATAAGACACTAATCTGTCTGACCAATGTATTATACAGTCCCAGGAAGGCAAATTTAAGAGCAGATTAAATCTAGTCTATAGTATCTTGTCTATTAACTGTTGTCAACTCTTAGTTCCCTTGCTCAGTGTACTAAATTTGTTCTGACTGCTTTTGTTCTTATATACATAACAAAAGGTGTCTCACAGTACAGTCTTGTTATAATGTGAAAAAAATGTTAGGAAGAAAACACGATGAACATTAAAGTGACAATCCTATTCAAACTATCAGGGTCGGTGATTTGCACCGTCTGTGCCACGTTTTGTAGCACAGGGAAATGAAGAGAACCAGACAAGGGCTAGTACTTAAAATTACATGAGCAAAAAAATGTAAACAGAAATCAAGAGACTGGAGATTCTTTTCTTTCATTTACATAGCTTAAAAATATTACTTATCATTTGGAACAAAAAAAAGCACAAAGTTTTAAGCAGAGCTGTTTGCTGGCACAGTACATATCTTCCTTTGGCAAGCATTGATCTATTTTTGACATACGAGCTATACAGTGTATTAGCTGTATATATTAGCTGGGAGAGTATGAGTTCTCGAAGGAACAGATGGGTATTCCCAGCCTGGACAGCACTTTTTAAGCATTAAGAAATCTATATAACTGTTCAAGTGAATTACTTAGGCTTTGCTACTGCCGTTTCAAAGCACCATGTAGACTTAAACAGTCCCTACCACTAGCAGCCCCCCAAAAATAAGAAGTTTCCTTTCTTATGCCCTCTTCATTTGCCATGCACTTTAAATATGACAGTTGTCGTCCCTCTGAAGATTAGAAGATCCATGTTGGGTATGTCACATGCTTTGATGGTAGTATTGCCCCAGGCATTTGTCATCCAACCTACAGGGATAACAATGTATAATGGTGGTGCTTTTTTCAGAACACTGTAAGTATACAGATATTATTAAATTTTACAATTACCACAGGGAATGAATCAAAGCCTCCAATAAGCAAATGAACTATATATTATTGCCCTGCCTTTATAATTTTTGTTCAATACCATCAGATTGCATTTCTGTTATCACTTAGTTGTTTCTCTGAATGTAGTTTTATCTAATTTCTCTTTATTTCAGTCACGTGCAGAGAAGATAACTGGATTACTTCAGACTAATTGCTACTTATTTAGAAACCATCAACCTTCTGTAAGAGTTTCAAATCAGTGGTTTAAGCTAGCTTTTACTATCTGTGGTATTTATCTTGAAGCCTTTTATCACTGAAGAGTCTGTTAATAAGTTGTTTTTATAAAGCCACTTTCAATTTTCCCTTACGTGGTCTGCCAGAATTTTTAACAGATTATGATAGTTAAGTAGATAATGAGGTATTTACTTCTTGTAATATCTATACAGATTGAAATACCACTGATAGACTTTGCAGCTGCATGGGTTTGATTGTAAAGTGTCTGACAGAGAGAGAACTAGAATAAAAATAAATATTGCATTATCTTGATTTCCCATCCTTATGTGATGGAGGAAGCAGCTGCATTATTTATCTAATTGAAGCAATGTTACGAGTATGTTTAATTAAATAAAGAGTACTTAATAATACTGGAAAAGTAAACAAAGGATAAATGACGAAATGAGCTCAAGTCAGCTAAGATGGTTTAATTTGCAAGCGTTGTACCCTTTCATGTAATTATTGCAGAACGTGTTTGTACACCAGAATCAATGTATCCAATCTATATTCAACAACATATCAGTTTCTCATCCCGATTAGCGAGCTTTCTTCTTTTCCCAGTGCAATTCGATAGCAGGATCATGGAGCCTAATTCTCACATATCCATTTGCACAAATTTTCAGGGGTATTCATCTATTCTTCTCTTGGTGTGAAGGTAAAAATCCAGCTTCCTATTGCCAATATATATAAAATTTTTGAAGTTGTCGTGGTTTTAAAACACACTCTAAGGCCAAAGCATTGAATGATTCTTGAGTGGGAAATGGGATTTTCATAGGCTACCTGAAATTAAGCTTCAGCAACACAAAATTCCCAATTTAGTTTCCTCACTCATTCTAATTGATGTTCTCAGCAACAGATGCAGCATGGTAACCTCAGATGAACAGTCCCAGTTATTGTTGGTATCAGAGGAAAAGGCACAGCACAGGAGTTAAAAAATTTACAGGTCTTGCTTTCTGAGGGAGTAGTTGACATTTCACAGTTAAAATATAGTTTTCCAGGGATGCAAGCCTTTATTTGTTGAAGGCTTCCATAGAAGTGGACAGAACATAAAGATTCTGCAGGATCTGGGATGTGAATTTGGATGAAAAGCATGTTCCTGGTGAAAAAGTCCTTATCTTTGCAACCAGCTACCTCAAAAGACTCAGTGAAAGCCCTAAGACATAATTAGATCATGGAGTTTGATCCCTGCCAAATTCATAATTTAAGTCAATGCTTAAATCACATCTCTAACAACAACAACAACATAAAGGAACTGCCATTAGTGCATGGAAGTGATGCTTTCATGTGCTAATACCCTGATCACTCCAATTTTCAGTTAAAATCAGGACTCAAGAAGTCCTAACTAAATCCTCCATCTCAATGAATTTTCTCAGAGGTGGCTTTTCCTTAGCTGTTTCCATTTCTTAAAGATTTTTTTTAAATCCATTAATACATATTTTACAGTCTATTAAGTGTTTTATGCTAAAGTAAAGTTTAGGAAAAGTGTATTTTGCCTAAGGTTAAGTAACTCTTTGTTCAGAACTTACTTCAATAGATCAAGCTTTCCAGCATATCCATTCTTTGTAGGCACTTCCCATCTTTTACAAATATAGCAAAATAAACATGAAGGAATATCATCAAGAAAAAGATATGCTGCTTGTGTAAGTAATTATGTCCCTTGTTAGTTCACTATAAAGTAATTTTCTTTTTTTTTCCCCCACTCTTTACATTTCTTAGTGTGCCCTGGAAGGTATTTTTACTTAATTTTGTTTAGAAATTTGAAAAGCAAGAGAAAGTGAGGGATGATTACAGACTTTATTTAAGGTTTTGATTTTGGTTTCTCTCTGTTCTTATATCAAAGATAAAATGGAAGTGGTGGTGTCATGTTCAGGTAATGAGATTTTATATTAAAAAGAATAAATTAAGCTCATAAAGCCAATGGCAGGAGGGACATGAGGAACCATTTCTAGCTCACAAAAAGGACTTTATACATTAATGCAGTGAGCATCAAGAGTTATTAGGAGTTGAAATTCAAAGCTCAAAGGATGTCAAGTGCTTCAAAAGCAAAGGCTTATTTTGTATTGTTTATATTTAGAAGTGATATGGAGCTCCCTTGAAATATTTTACCCATGATGTCAAAAATCAAAAGCATTAGGGGAAAAATAAGAACTCGGGACATTTCCCTTGCAAACAAGAGTTTTGTCCATGACACACCAGAGGATTCCTCCGTGGTACAGATTTGTACACAGCACTACTTACCAAAAAAACACAAACATCCTCTCGGCTGAGCTGTGTGTTGTTGCTTGCCTTGGAAATTCATAGTATACAGAAAGGTTTTACTGTAACATTCACAACATTTTTTTTTTTTTTAAGTAAAACCGCAAATCCTGGAGTATCAGTATGTGGTCATTTTTTAAATAGATATTTTTTTGAAAAGCTGTGTGACATTTTTCTTTAATGGCTGATTTTTTTTTAATGTCAGCTACATTTTTAAAGCATGAGGCCTGGTTGTAACTAGCCTCGGTACTGCTACTGTACATCAGACTGTACTATTTGATCATTAATTTATCACAGTTCTAGCAGTTTGTTTGACAGGTGATAGTGCTTTCATCTAATGGCTACACAGCAAGTGTGTGGTGCACTAAAGAGTGGATGCCACTGACTAGAGTTAGAAATCAGCAGACAACAGCCACTTTGCAGAGCTTTATCGATTTACCAGAATCATTTAAAGATATGAAACAACTGGAATAATGAATGCCAATTCAGCTCACTGCAGGGTTTTTCTTATTTAGTTTGGAGTATATTAATATAGTTTTGTTGCTAGTAGTGTTTTTATTACAACTATTTGCAGTGATAAAAGAAGTGAAGAAATCAAGGTGCAAGTTTGAATATTTGTACTAGAAATACAGTCTCCATGTTCATTGCAGCTTAGGAAATAGATGCTTGGCAGAAATATGAGATACATTGGAGTATTGTAAATATTTAACCTCTAAAAAGAGCCTTTCTTACAATTATCTGCTGAAAATGTTCTCAGAATTAGGTATACAAATATGAATATTGCACTGATGGGAGGAGCAAAATAAGGCACCTTGTGCAAGCATGGTGGGATTCTTGGGGTTGTCCTGTGCAGGGCCAGGAGCTGGACTTGATGGTCCTTTTGGGACCCTTCCAACCTGGGATATTTTATGATGCTCTCTGTACTTTTGTCCTCAAATGGAGACAAACTGTATTTCACCCATTAGGTTTTGTCTCCCACTTTGCTCACGGCAGCATGTGAGCCGTGCTCAGGGCAGCACCGCCGTGCTGATGGAGGAGGGTGGGCTCCAGCCGTGCCTCTGGCAGAGCTCCTGGTGCCAGGCAGGGCAGCACATCCCTGGCACAGTTCACCCACCTGCTGTGGGCAGGGGAGCCGAAATGTGGCTGCAGAGCTGCTCTGCCAAGATCCTGGTAGGATCTGGGGCTGCAGCCAGACCGTGATGCACAGGGAGAGTCTGCACCTTGGGATCCTACCCCACAGTGCAGTTGTGTCCAGGGGCCTTATGGATACGAAAGCCCAGATTGCTGCATTTATCCTTGTTTGCCAAAGGCCTGTCTCACAGTGGTTCCTGGTTTGGCTAGGTTGGTAGGGAAGGTGTGTTAGCAGGACTCCAGTACCCTGCTTTACTGCAGCAGAACCTGATACCCATTCCACTAAGAAACAGTAACCTGTAAAATGTTAACAGCCCTTCAAACTCAGAGACTCTCAAATCCTTAAGCCCTCGGCTACAGTAGGTCTTAGCTGAAATTCTATCAGAGGTAGAAAGGGTGCTCTGAATTTTAGTCAGTGCCAGCAGACTTCTGCCCCGATCTTGACAAGTCAGCTTAGGCTAAAGTACAGATGAGTCATGGAAGTTAATTAATTTTCTGAGGTGCTGATTGCTCATATTTCCCACTGAAACCAATAGGGAAACTCCCCCGTGTTGTAGTGGGAGCTGGAAACTGGCCATGCTGTGTTGTGGGACATCCAAAAGAAGCAGTGCTGCCTTTTGTAGTGGAGGCAGTGGGAGTTGCTTACAAACATGAAGGAAACCAAAATGATGCCAAATGAAATTTTATTTTCCTCCTCCTCCTCCTTGGTGTTTGCTACAAAAATCACAAGTAAACAGTAAACACAAAAGTTCGGCAGACATTTTCAGTATTTATTTTAAGCATATCTGGCTGCATCCACATGTGCTGCCTCAGCTCCTTTTAATTGCAAGTCGCAGGAACATTGATGCCTGTGGGGTGGCCATGTCCCTAGTCCTGAGTGAAATGATAGTTATTAATATCCAGTTACTTGTAGCCCACTGTGTCTAGGTTTGTCATAGCTCATCAATGACAATGAGTCTGTGTAAGCCTTGCTGCAGGAAGAACCCCATTCCTTGGTTTCCCCTGTCAGCAAGGCACCACCACTGAGGCTGAGCATGCTGAGCCCACTAGCTCTTCTCAGGAAGAGGCACCTGGTTCTTTTCAGGAAGAACTGGTGGCACTGCAAGGCCTGTGCTACAGAATAGCAGGCAGAATGATGGCAGAGGCTGACATGACAACGGGTCTGAGATCAGCCTTTTGCTGAAGCTACAAAAATTTACATTGTCTGGGGTACGCTGGAGTATGGGGTTCTCAGTGTATAGATAAATGTGTGTGAATCAGTGGAGCTTGTACAGCGTTGATCATAACAATTTTGCTGGAGACTTTTATGTTCCTGTGCTGTCAATCTGTCACATTTCCAGCATATTAAATCTTGTTTGGTTTGTTTGAAAGAAAGTTCTCTGGTTACTTCTAACTAAAACCTGGTTAAATGTAATTGGTATTAAAGTGAATATGATATCATCTGCTCTGCTGAGGAATTAAACTGTTTTATTAGTAGTTTTAAAAAAAAGCAAAGAAAAAAGAGCTGTGTTTTCATCTTGCCTTCTCTCCTTTCTCCATGGAGTGCTAGTTAGGAGTTACTCAAAGTCCTGTATAAGCTGCAAATCATGTTCTGCCTTTACATTTGCCTTCCTGCCTACAGAACCACAAGATAAAAATACCCTGAATGAGCAATTCCCTTCATCTTCTTGCTGCACCTTGCCAATTCCCAGTCCAGCTCCTCCTCCTTCCTCTGAGTGCCAGTTCGAGGGGCAATCTTTACATTTTTGGCTGTCATGTTTTCAGGAGGTAGGATGGGTTCCTCCACAGCCAGCCTGGTTATAAATAGTTACTTGCCTGAATGAAGAATTGCATCCTTGGCTGGTGGTCTCTGAAAGGATGATTGCCATGTGATGGAGCCATATCTTGTCTTATCTTCTCTCAGAAGTGCTGCCTCTGGTTCTGCAAAGTCTTTCCTGGAAGATCCTGCTCATATGTCTTCAGCATTAATTCCAGATGCATTTTCACTGTGATGGCAGTGGAAGGGGTATGTGAATTTTTCCATTTGCAGCTGAAGAGGAGTTTGGGCTCAGGAGAGCAGATTCTCTTCTCCATTGCTGCTGAAAAACAGGAATAATTCAGCTGGAACGAGCGAGGTTCTTCCAGTGATAGCCTTATATCACAGAGATCAAAGTCTGCTCTTCTTCACTCATATTCTAAACTATACTTCAGTGAATATGCAAATTGCATTTTTACCTTCTCTTTTACTGCTCCTAATTCCCACAGTTGAAGTCCTGGCTTGAGTCACAATTAATATCCCCCTTACCCCCAACACAAAGCTCACTTCCCTCCTGCCCTTCCCACATGAAAATCCCAGGCACAGTTTGTGTTTTCAGTGTGATTAATATGTACGTCTACAACCCAAATCCTGAAGCTTCATCCCTGGGCTGCCCCTTCCCATTCTTGCCACCACTCTCAGGGTTTGGCAGCCAGGGCAGGAGGAGGGGGTGGCCTACGTGAATGCAAATGCACGGCGGTGGGCAAGCCTGGCTTGGGACGGCTTGTTTGTTTGTTGCTGCTGCTTTTGCTGGCCTTGCTCATTAGAGCCCAAATCTCTGGAAAACATCTAACGTGATTCATGTAAACACCGAAGACAAGTAGGATCAGACTCACTGAGGGGAGGAATAAAAAGTGGAGGGGAACAAACACTTGGCGGGGGTCGGCTGCCCGCCATGGCCCAGCGAGGACTGGGAGCGAGAGGTATGCCAAGCAGCTCTTTGTCTCACATGCACATTAGGATAAGTAACATTGCTCCTCACCATCTGTCTCTCTCTATGAACCTCTGCCTCGTTCCCATGTAATAAGAAGATTCATAGAAGTACCAGCTGTGACCTTACAGGGAAGCCTGAGAAACTTTGCCTTTTTTACCAGCACTGGGAGAGTGAGATTTGGCACCGTTGAACACAGTTGTGTGTAATTTTTTTTGTTGTTGCACTGTTGCCATCTCTTTCCCTAGCAGTCGTGGAGTGTTTGTAGAAAGATGAAAGCCCGCATGGCAGTTCAGGAGAGGTTGCCAGCTGCCAAACATGAGTTTCAGTGGGCTGGTTTTTTATACTACGCTTCTTTATCCACAAGGTGAGGAGCCCGTCAGATGCAGCAAATTCTTAGTCCCTGCTTGCTGAAATGGGTCAAGAGAACCAAAGTAGTAGTGACCAAGGTGAAACAAATTATATCGTTATTTGGTTTATTAACCTGACACAAAGTATAGAGAAAGGCTGCCAGCTTTGGGGTTCCCTTACTGACATGGTGATGTGTTCCCCTCTGGGTTAAATATAAACTGTGTCCCTGATGCCACATCCACAAGAGGTTTGGCAGCTGAGCCCATGGGCACCATTGTGCCTGTGCCTGTGTAGTAGGTGCCTGTGCAGCTCTGATACAGGTAAATTTACAGTGAGCTTTTCCATAGAGCAGCATTCAAGTCCATCTGTTTCACACACTCGTGGCAGAGCAAACTCAAAATTCCCTGACCCATAAATTTGTGGTGACATCTGTGTGGATGACTCACTTTTAATTCAGAATCATGCTGAAAAATTTTCTTGCTTGGCTAATCAAAATCTTAAAGTAATATATATGAATTCAGCTAAACCGTGTAATTTAAACTCAAATTAAGCACTTCATCTTCAAACCTAGTTTTCATACAGTGAAAATAAATTTCAAATTGAAATGTTTCATTTCTTAATATCAAAAGTAGCATTTTTACTTTTGCATTAAAATCAACCAGGTGAAAATATTATCCATCTGTCTATCAAAGAACACTGCAATAGATATAAATCTACATTTTTACCTTATAAAAAGTGTAAGATAAGGTTTCCATATTATAGTTTTAAGACAACTAAAATTCCATGGATATTTTTTATAGATAAAATAAAAGTAAGTTTTCTAAAATAAAAAAATTAGACTAAGCACTGGAAATTTCCCTCTCAAGCACCTATATTTCTTGGGAAACTCATTGTAACTGTATAAAACTTCCATGTCCAAGCTTCATGGTCGTCATTGTTGAGATATTTCAAAAGCAATTCACTCTGAAAATTATTCAAAAATTTAAAGCAAAAGTTTATTGTCTCCCCTGCCTTGCAAGTGTCATGCAGGAGGCACTTGGCTTTTCACTGGGACTGTAGGAGTGTATGTTACTGAGACACTTGGAAATTGCACCCAATATCACCAAGAGCAGCAGATGGATCTGTCAGCTGTTTTGCAGAAAATGGTGAATATCTTCCCTGGAACATTCATCAGTTGCCTGAGGCAAAATTTCACAGTGGAAACAGTGAGATTTCTCTTTACATAACATTCCTAGTACTCACGAAAGTCTAGGTCCCCCCCGCCCGTCCGATTAAAATACGCATGAAGCAGATGATGATGAATAGGCACAGCTGGGCTCTGAGAAGGGCATTTCCAGGAGGCCTCGGCCATGGCCTGACCGCAGCCCTGCAGAGCTGCAGCAGACAGCAAGTGGGCGGTGTCTTGAGAACTTACTTTGCTCGCTTATTTTCACATTTAGGTAGAGACTGAAGTAGGCTCTGATGGTGACTTTGTCCTTCTCTCCTTCCATGGGGTCTCAGCAGTAGAGCAAGCAGAGTCCTCCTCATGTGGTCACCTCGAGAGCTGGATGGGAGTGTCCAAGTCAGGAACTGGAGGTGTCCCAAGCCACGTGTCATAGCATATTTACTGCCTTTGATTGATGGTTTCCACATCTAAGAGGAGAGCTGGTCACAGCTGTGGAGCTGTGGGGGAATCTGCTGAGTGCATGAACATATGTAGGTCCCCAGGTAAAGCAACCTGTGGGCCTCAGGGAAAGGGGCCACTCTTCGCACTGCGGGGAGAATAATTTTAACAATGCACCTTGGCACATTTCCTATCCATTGGGAGAGTTCAAATTGTCTTACTGCAAATATTTGAGCCTGTTCCAGGGCCCTTTTTGTTGGGCTTTGTTTCAGACAGTATGAGTAAGAGCTGATCATGTTGGTGTTCACCAGAATAAAACAGTTCCACTGAATTTGTTCCTATGTTTTACTGTTTGCTTATAGATACAGTGCAAACCTGGCTCTACAATATTCCATTGGAAATAAAGATTGCAGGCCTGGAGCAACCTCTATTTAACAAAGAGTTATCTGTGCTTTCAAGTTAATTTGTTATTAAGGCAAGGTGTAAAATTAAAATGCAGTATCTGTCTCTGAATGCTTTGGAATAAGAATATCTTTTGTTCAAAAGGATGTTAAGTGGACAGATGTCAAGTGATATTTGGCCAGATAGAGCTACTGTAATGAAAGGACCTTAGGACCTGTCTTAATTATAATATCTTTTTTAAAGTTTATTCTTTTTATTACTGATTTTTTAATGCATTACAATGTCTGTAACTAGAAGTAATGTTTGAATCTCTCTTAACTTTCACTAAATGAAATATTTGTTGCAAGAAGGAAATCAGAGGTGTTTCTGAGAGTGAGGTTTATTATGGGCCACATAAGTGTTTGAAGTTGTCTGGAAAATTTGCATAAAAGCAATGTAGGATTCCAGATACTTGTGTGGGTCTTACACAGTTTTGATCATTCCTTTTCTGATGGCCTGGGAAATTACTGTTTATGAGTTTGCATATTGCTATTTTAGGTAAAAAAGGAGAAACTACCTTGCGTGCACTTAGACGAAGGGGGTTTTCCACACAGTTTCCAAGGTTCAGCTCCAACTTTTGTCAAATCTTCTCCTTGGAAGCCTGAAATATTCAGTGGCTTTGTAATCGGAAGCATTTGTAAACCAGATTTTAGCCTTTTCTATCCATTGAGCAAAAGTTATTTTAAACAAAATTCTAGACCCTAAGTCGAAGATTTAAGGTATTTGGCCTCATCTGTGTGAGATACAGACTCTGGATCAAGTTTTGAACTCAAATCCATACAGTAAGTGTTTGTGTGATTAGTCTTAATGGGACCAGACTCCTTCCTAATTGGAGAGCTGTTGAACAAGTGCTTGCATGTGTAGGGACTGCAGTCTGGTTGCTGGTAAATCAGCCGTGTCTTTTGAGCAGAAAAATGAAAGCTCTTGACTCAGGCTGCCGTGAGTTCCAGTTTATTTGAAATCTGATTGGAAAGTTTGTAATGTGACTCAGTCCATGCAACCAAAACAACAGTGATATCTGGTGAAATTGCTCCTAACAGGCTTGGCTATTTATCATCTGCTGTGGGCTTCGGCTTTCTTAGGTGACTGTTGAGAGGGGCCAGAGTGGGTGAGAACATCTACCAGGAAAGGCTGTGAGCAACACCTCAGGCTGAGTAAAATTTGGAGTTTGGGCATCTGTGAATGCGTGAAAAGTTTTAAGGCTTTCCTCTAGTGTCTTGTTTTCTCAAGGGAACCATATGGCAGGCTCTGCAAACAAAATGGATGATATATTATGTTCAAAGCAGACATCTAATTGCGTCTCCCAACCACTGGGCTATGGCGTATTTACGAGTTCTGTCTTCTGTAACCCAGTGCACCACTCGCATTTACACGTGTGTGAAGCACGGCGGTGCAGCCACCACATCCCTCTGCTCTGGCGTGTTTGTAGCAGGGCCTCAGATGCACATGCCAAACTTGCTTGTAGCGTGGGCACAATAAAGCAGAGGGGAAAACTCTAAACAAACTATTTGGAGCCTGATTTCAGCTCCATCTACACTAACCCAACTATGAATCAAGGAAAATTTTTGTTCCTTTGGGAACCTGTCCTTGTTGCAAGCATGCCAAATTCAGGCAGAAACAAAGAGGTTGGAGAATGAAGGAAAATAAGACCAAAGGTGCTTGTTTTCCTATTTATCGTTAGGCTGGTTTTTTCAGAGAAGAAAACAAATCCTAGTCCAAACACATCAGTCTGAAGAAGTTTATCCTGATGCAAAGTAGCAAAAGGAATGACTGCTCATGCCACTGGATGCTTAGGTTATCATTTATTGAGCCCATCTCCCAGTCTTCCAGGCTCGGAACCTGGGACTGTCTTGGGACTGAGACAGTCACTGATGATACAGCTGCACATTTGATACAATTTGATGTTTCTTTGCTGCTTTGTTGTGTAGTACTGGACAGTCTAAGTCTTCACAGGTAGCTGAGGATCATCAGAGGAATCTACAATTTCTGCTTTCTGTTTGTTTCAAGGGGTTGCATTCCTTTTTCTTCTGTAGTGAGAAGGATGGTGAAAAACTGGGAATGGTCCTACTGACACCAAAACCAGCAACAATACTGTCCTGACTGACTGTGGCAGAACAGGCTACCTAATTAAATGTTTCTACCTCCTGTCTTCCTACGGCCTATTCAAAAGCAGGCACTCAGAGGTGTGTTACTCCCAGCTGACACTGTGAGCAGCTTTAGCTTGGACTGGAGTCCCATGTCACCAGCTGGGGTTGTGGTACCTTTGCATTCTCAAGGTTTGCTCTCTGCAGACATGGTCAAGTTCCTTGCCAGCAGCTTTGCTCACCGGGCTGTTGACAAGGATGCGCAAACTCTTGTAAATGGGTGACAATATGAAAGTAAACCTATGTTTTTGAGATTTATATTCATTTTGTCAGAGTTATGGTAATAAACATGCCATGAAAAATAGGCGAACATTTGTAGCATTGAGAATTTTATGTTCAATTAGAAATCCAGACTCCAAATGGGATCCAAGGGAAGAGGTTCATTGTTGTGTTCATTCAGGAGAGTAGCCAGACCATATGTAAAATCTGAGAAGAAAAGAAATGCAGTAGCAGTTGTGAACAAGAAAAGAGTATTTTGTGAGTTGGACAAGGGAAGAAAATCTGATACTAAGTTCAGAAAAAAAATCAGCACGAGGAAATCAAATGCATCCAGGACAGCTAAAGGAGACATAAAGGCAGTTATTAGACAGAATGATATGGGGAGAAATGCAAAAAACATGAAAGATATGGCTTTTAGTTTTCACTTTAAGGACGTTATAACTTCAAAAGAAACCCACTGAAACAAAATAAAATGGCTTCTCCCTCATGCTGAAGTGATTTGGCCCTAGGTGCCCGTGTTCTTTTTATAATTTTGTCTTCTGGAGGATTCAAGTCCTCCTAAAGCTCACTCCAGGCAGCCACTCAAGCTCGTTCACCTCAATGATTAGCGAGAGGCCTGCGGTGCACTGAAATGTTATAAGGAGCCTATCAAGGAACTCATCATGAGCCAAACAGATTCCTGCCTTGGCAGCATTCCTCTTCCTGGCTTGTGAGATAAAAGGAGGATAGGTAAAGGTAAGCATTTCAAAGCAAGCAATTTGGGTCTTAAAATATTTGGTGAAATTATTCAGGAATAGTTCATTCATGTGGAAGTAGCTTCTGTGTATTTCTGTCCAGGTCAATGAAAGCTCACGTCTGACGCTGGCCAAGCAGGTACAAACTGCCTGTGGGCTCCCTCAGCTTGCACATCTGGGGGCACTGAGCCTGACACAGTGAAGTCTGTGGGAAGAAAGATCAGGAACTCACAGGCTTTCTGGAGTCAGCTCTACTGCTGTTTCAGTTGGACTAAACTCCCCAATGTCATCAGGAGATCACAGCACGTACTTCAGGAGTGCTGATGTGCCTCTGGGGTCTCACTCTGTTCAAGCTCAGGAGCTCTTTCTTTCCCAGCTGCCCACCCTGTGCCAGAGGCTGGCCTCCCAGTCAGCCCAGATCTCTTCCCCATCACAGCAGAAACCAAATTATGGTGTGCAGGGCCACCAGTCAGCCGGTGGATGATATATTGAATATTGGCTCCTCTTTCAATACAAAATTAATGTTCAAACACCCAAGATTTCAAAATGGCTGAGATGTTGGGTAGTGAGATGCAAGGAACCTCCCAGCTCCCACCTGTGCTGCAGTCATGCCAAGCTGGGGATCTTGGCAGAAGTCTGCTGCTGTGTCTGAACACACCCAGTGCATGTTGGGTGACAGGGCAGCTCCTTCTGGCTGGTTCTTTGGGGCCGATAACATGGAGCTGTTTACAGGGGCTGAACACTTTCAAAATCAGCTCCTACTTAGGCCATAGCTAATGACCCCTCATCCTGAGCAGGCTGTGGGTGCCAGCAGGTACCGACCACATTTCTGAAGCCCATAGGGCAAAGCACGGAAATCTGTGCTGAGCATCTGTGTAAGGACTAAATGCAAACATTTGTGGAGGCTTAGCAGGTCCTGTTCCTGAGCATCTGATTCTTTGCTTAAGACCTGTGTGCCAAGTTGTCACGTGTAAGGGCTCAGGCGTCAGTAGCTTATTGAAAAGAAGGTGCTGAGGAAAGGTTGCTAGTAAAACTGCTTTCTTCAAGTAAAGAAGGAAAGGTACAAGAGCTGGGCTTTCATTGGGGTTGGTTGCTAAGACTTTGGCAAGTGCAGGCAAGCTGAGATTGTGTTATCATTCCACACGGCGTGGTAAATGTTTTAGACTTAAATTGTAGAGATCATTATCTGCAAGCTGAAAATACCTGTTGATATGCTCTCACCGAATGGACATGTCTGCATTGAAGTACAAAACAACCCTCCTGGGATGTGTTATCTCCAACTTTGAAGGTGAATGAAAAGGTGAATACTCCATTGGACTAGCAGTAATTTGGAAACCATAATACATGTAGTTCATGGGAAATAAAAAGTGAATTTCTTTGTTTGTGGTGACCTTGGGCAATCTGTCAGTTCAGTATGAGTCATATTGTTATGGAGAGTTTCTTAGTTTTTTGAGGAATTTGGGTATGGACGTCTGCCATCCAGTAAAGAAACAGGAAAGGATATCTACCCATAACTGGTGTTAATAAGTTTCGGCCACTGGTGTTTCAGAAAGTCTGTTTGACAGAATCACAGAAGTCCAATGCAGGGTGTTTTCTGAGGCCTCTGTGAAGCTGGGTCATGCACCAAGTTGGTGCTGGACCAGCATGAGCAAGCTTGGACTCCGCACAAGAGAACAGGTGCAGAAATGTGAATCCAGGTGCCCTCCCCTCTGTATGTAACAAAGGAACTTTTCCTTTGGTGGACTGGGGAAAACAATTGAGCTCCATCTTCAGTGTCTGTTTTAATCCTGTCTTTTTTTCCTGCCATTTTGCTGTTGGATTCCATAGCATGCTGTGTGATTTTACTGGGCTGGTGAAATGTACATACTCCAGCTTAAAAATCTGTATGTTCCCATCTGTACCCTGAGGATATTTCAAAAGGGGGGGTTTCAGAAACTGGGGAAGAAAAGTTTCATGAATTTTGCAAACTTTTTCCTTTAAGTGCTTTTTTTACACTTGAGTGATGCTTACGAATTACTTACACCATCCACTATAATTTAATGCATTACACAATAAAGAGTATCTGCTGTTCTTTGTGTATTTCAATACCAATGCTTTCCTTATCTATTTTTCCCAGCTTGCCATTTCGTGCAGTAGAGGTTCTGTCATGTGATATTACTCTGCACAGAGGGAAGTTGGAGAGCCCTGCACGCTCTTTTACTCCTCTGGTAAGCAGTCAGAGGATTTGCTTTGGTCATAAATGCAGTTTCACAACGTGCATCTCTCCTCTCTCTTGCATGTTGAACATGGCATTTCAACAACTGAAAATTCAGTGGTTGTCAGTTGAATCAGAATTCTAATGAATAGCTTGTGTATTTCTTTGGAATATTTTCACCCTCAGTATTGATTTGTGGGCTCTCCAAACTACACTCACTTGTAAATGCACGTGTGCAATTCTTGTTAACACCAGGGAGGACATCATTTGCATGCTGAGTGAAGGGTAGATTGTATTCCTTATCTTCTAGATTTTACTGTCTTCACACAAGCTTGGTGTAGTATTTTTCACACTCTTGGAGACCTTTGCAAAATTAGGAACTGTTGCTGCGTAAATATTCATGTTTTAGACTGCTGTATGTGTATCATCAAAACACCCAAACTGTTGTATTACAGACCATACCTGCTTACATCAGTTACCTACTTCCTACCCCTGTGGCTCTGTACCTGTTTTGCTATTCTTCTGAAATGCTTTTCAAGGGGAAAGTAAAGTAAGGAATATCTCAGGGTAGACTCAGGCGATAGAGTAGAGTCATTGTTAAACAATTAAGAGATTTATTCTGATTTAGCCTTTATCTTTGCCTTCACTTGGCTGTTCATTCCATCTTCATATAGTTAACTAAAACAGCTTTCTATCTGTATTTGGAAAGGAGTCTAGGCACACAATTTTTAAGTGATGTAAGTAATATAAGAAAAATCCATTTCTTATGTCCCTGCAATACTGGACCATTTATATTTTCCTCCCAACCTCTCACCCTGTATTTTTCCAATGCCTTTAACTTCAGATATAGGTTTGGGCCCCTTTCCAGGAGCTGGGCTTCTCAGTAATGGGTGTGATTTGTCTCATGTGGGAATCCTGAATAAAATTACCAATAACATGCTTACATTCAATTAAATGTTTCAACATACACATCATTTAGCCACTCAGTAGGGAAATGCTCTCTGCCACGTTCAAGGAATGGTAATCGATACATGCTTACTAGTAACATGTCTGAAAATATCAAAACACTGTAAGGAGCTAGGTGATGTAGATGACTTTGTCTTAGTAAATTGTGGTCTGACAGCTTCGCTTAGCCCTAATCAATTCCTGTCCCCGCTGTTCAAAGGCAAACTGTCGAGTGCTTTAGTTGCTTCTGACTCAGTGTCAGAAATCATGAAGCACCCCTTTCTTGGGAGAGAAGCAATCTGGACACAGTCAGAAAATGAGCAGGACACCTTGTCCCATTGAGACAACATTAAGAAAAAAGTTACATTGAGAAAAAAAGAATCACAGTAAGGTCTGGGGGTGAACTAAATGGGTGTTTTAACCTCTTGAAATGTCATGCACTGACACAGGCAGGGTAACACTGTAAAAGCAAGCAGCTCAAACAGCTTGTCCACAGAAGGGAAGTTTCAGATCTGTGCATGCCTACCAAGGAGATGTGGAATGTGACCTGTGATTCTGGCAAGTTGTTGTGTCCAGGGAAACGCTGAGCTTTGGCTGTGGAAATGTTGTGTGAATGCCAGGGGAGCCCAGTCTCCTGAGCATACAGAGCTTCACTCATGCCCCTGCTTGTGCAGAAGGGTAGGCAGGTGGGAAAATGGGGAAAATCTCTCATCTGTGTGTGCTCACAGTCAACATGCTGAAGGCAGCAGGGAGCAGTAGGGAACTAAGAGAGGTGCAGCAGCATCTCTCCAGAGCCTTTAACCAGTCTGACCCAGTAATGCTGTATGTAGGCATTCTTTTGGCCAGGGCTGAGGTAAAGAAAGGTGACGCTTTCTTGTGCTTTTCCTTTAGACGTGAAGGTCAGGCTGTGCTTGCTTTTGAACACTGGATATGTTTGAGTTGAAACATGGGTATAGGTCAACCTATGAAATACCAGATAGACACTGCCCAGTCTCTATCATATGAATAACTTGATTAATGCCTACTTCTTTCCCTAATAAATTAGTCTCCTGCCTCCCAGTGAGCAGGTAAGGAGTGGACATAAAGTTGCTTTTACAGCTGGAATAAAATGACTAGGATGACAAATGTGGGTGAGGATCTGTCAGAGTTCACAAAAAAGCCAGAACCAACCAACCTGATTTCCTCAGTCAGACAAATGTATAATGCATCCTGCTCTCTCTCACCTGTGTGTGCATCCTCCATGCTGGGACTACACTCCAGGATTTTGAAGTTTAGCCAGTAGCTGCTGTATTTCTGATTGTTTAGCACTTGCTAAAGAGGAGCTCAGTAGCAACAGGATGAATTAGAATTTTTGCCCTGGGAAAGGAGAGAAAACAAAAACATAACCAGGTAAGTAGAAACCCTTTTGAATAAGTATTATTTTATTATGGAAAGATCTAAAAATATCACATATGGGTATTTTTTTCTGTACAAATTGAAATGTGACCTGAGAAATGGTGCAGTTTTGTAATTAAAGTAGATGTGTATAGGAATGGCTTGAAACAAATTAATGAATGGAAAACTAAGCATGTGGAGAAATCAAAAACAGCACAAAGGTTTAAGCACCCTGTATGACACGTACTGCTACTGCAGAACAAAGCAGACTTTGCAGATGTCTTTGGTGTTTTATAGTATGTCCAACTATAAAATCTCTAAGAAAATATGCAATTTCTCCATCTGCCCTCCCTTCACTTCCCTCTTCTCTTTCCCTGAAACTGAGTGATGCTTTCTTTGGGGGGAAGGCCTGGACTTAGACACATTAATTGACGGTTACACAGTTTGCTCCACTTGCCATTTCAAGAGGCTGCATTAACATCCCACCTGGCAGTGTTGTTTACAAGCAGTTTTGCAACCTTTCCATTCTGCTCCCTTATTTTTGTTAGGCGTAGTGTAATGATGCCATATGACATTTTGAGTCTGAATTGATATTCTCTGCGGTATCTCCTCAGGCCTGTTATGCTTTGGGTGTTTGCATTGCCTGTTCAGACACCTACACTCAGTGTGGTTATTTTCATTTGTGACTGAATGCAAGCTGTATGCCGGATGTCACAGGAGTATGTTTAGAGCTCCCATTGATCTCTTAACTACAAATAATCATTATAGCTGCAAAACAAATAGTGGATCAAAACTATGGGAACATGGCCCAGAAGATGCTGCTCACTTTTCGTTCTGAAACGTATGATGTGCAGGTTGAAGGTATAATATGTAAATGGCTGAAAGGATTTTAGCAAGAAAAAAAGACAGGATACCATTAGGCAAGGACTGGTTGAGAAAAAATTAGCTTCATGTCTTTGGTTCTTTAGAAGAAAAAGATAAGAATGAGGTATAGGCAGCCATGGGAAGTTGGTTGGCTTGTAGGAGTCCTCAGTGCTAAGGCAGTGCTCTCTAAATCCCCTGCTGTAGTTCTGACTAAACACAGGGGTTTGCTTCTCAATGCTGTTGCTTTGCAGCAATCACACAATTTGCCTGTTCCACTCCAGAGATGGCTGCATCCTGTGTAAAGAGTTTGAAGAATTTATGGACATGTCCCATGTTCTTTGGGGATTACATGTAAAACTTGTTCTTAGTCAGTTGTGTAATTGCGGGTCTTGGTGAGCAAGGTATGGTTTGGAAGCAGAGAAGTAAATGCAGCTGAGATATCGAGATGAGTTAGTTATTTGCTGTGAGAAACATGGGCTTGGGAAGAGAGTTATTTGAATTTTTAAATCAAAATTATGTTAGATTGCACATCCAGGTTGCATCATCCTGGGTCCCTGGACTCCTTGGCCTTACTTAGGAGAAAGGAAAATTTGCAAGATCTTGTCAAATAAGAATGCTGTTTTTATGGGGGGAAAGGTGATCCAATGCTTCCCTGAAAATTCTGGTTCACCTCTTTTCCTTGCAGAGCTTCCCTGGCTGTAATCCTGGGCAAGTCACAGGGGGTGTGTCTGTGCCCACAGTGGGGATGGAGCTGTCTCTTGCGCTGTTCCTCAGCACGGAGTCAAGCCGTGCGGAGAGTCTGATTTCAAAAAGAGCCCAATTTGAACCCAGCCAGGCTTGTGTCTGTGAGCATGAGCTGTCCCAGCTGCATTTGCCACATAGGATGAGGTTACGTCAGAGTCAGCTTGGGGAGTCTGCCCTTGTACTGCTTCAAACAATCCTCTCCTTCCTTAATGGCTCTCTGCTTTGGTCCTCCCTCTGAAAAATAATGAATTTTGCTTTTTCCAGGAGGTCTTCCCAAAGACAAATGCATTGACAGGTATGGTGCAGGTAGCCACTGCAGCACTGGGGAATTATTTATCTATCTAAGGGTTTTTGATGTAGGCGATTCCTCGCTGAAACTTGTCTTTACGGAGCCAGGAATGCTTTTAGGTCTTTCCTAGCAGAAGATTTCATGTTCATTGGAAAGTGGTGGTTTATGTGTTTTAAATAATTGTTCCCAATGATTCCTGTCCAGAAGAAATATGTGGGACATAAGCAGCCTTACCTGGCAGCAGTATGCAGGGGATACACAGTCCTGGGCCCTGCCAGCTCGTGCTGCTGGCCAAGCACTTTCTGCAGCAGTGGTGGGACTACTGAGGGGAACAGTGGTGTATCAACAACACTGCTCTGTCTTTGAAAAGTGGAGGAAAAGTTGATTCTGGAGTTCATTCCATCATATCATAATTGGTTTGGGATAATTATTGAATGTGCACAAGTGCAGCCTTTTTTTTTTTTTTCCCCTGCAAATGAACTGTGGTTGGTGTTGCGCTATTTTGGTTTTGTTTTCTGCTTAACATTCCACTGTAAATGCAGCTCCTCTGAGGCTTGCAGTGAGACAAAACTGAACCAAAGTGACTTTGTTTCCTCTGTGTAAGAGGATGGACACTGAGTGATAATGACATATTTTGCGTGTGAGCAGCAGGTGCGAGACCAAGTGTCTACTGTGGATTAAAGTAAATATGGTTTTTCTATATTTAACTGATATGTGACAAAGAAACAATGTTTAAATGTCACTTTCCATGGGTTTTTTGTGTGTCTGTAATTATACATTCTAATGTGCCAAGTAGCTACTCACTGAAGTTCAAATTTACATAGTAAAGTTGTGCATAACAAGGCAAACAAGATACAGTCTAGCATTCATCTCCATGCATCTGGGCTGCCTCCACCCAGCAGTTACACTACCAACAAATGAATGTTTTCTGCTTTCTTGAGTTCACATAAATAGCTGTAAACTCCTATAATTAACTATGATAAGTCACTCCCCACTATTAAAACAAAGACGTGTTTGTTTATCGGTCGTACTGCATCCACCACTCTTAACATTACAGTGTCGACTGATATTTTTTCACTGTGTTAAACAAAGCAGAAATATTCCTGTTGGGCAATGCCAGAGTCCCAGGAGCAGCCTCAAAAGCACGAGCACCGGGCTGTCGCCTGCTGAATGCTCCACTTCTCTGCTGAAGGCTGCTTCTTTTCCTCGTCCCTTTCTGCTCCAAAGACAGGAGTGTTTAGTGGGGAGTTGAGGCTTTGGGGAGCAAGGCACAGCTTGGAAACAGGGAAGTAAAGGCAACTGAGATATTGAGTTAGTCCTTAAGAGACCTAAAGCTAAAGCAGTTCTAAGAACATCTCATTTTCCATATATCAGGCCTACATTTAGTCATAGGCTGTTTGTAGCAGAGCTGCTCCCAACTTTGCTGCCTAAGTTGTTTTTTCTTATATTCAACTAGATTGTGATATATCACAACCAGGTAGTGATATAAAAAATATTGATAATAAAAAATTGTGACACTTTTTCTCTGAAACCTGAATTGGGGTTGGGGGGGGGGGGGGGGGGACTTTTTTTGTTTCGGGTTTGTTGAGGTTTTTGAGGCTAGGGACACCAAATTTTTCCCCAGAAACTCCATTTTCTTCCCAAGTCTATTTTTACTTTTTAAGCCTACTTTCAGGGCCTAGTGGAAACTCTGCTTTACTTAATTCTTATATACATAAGAATTAAGCATTTTGGGGCTGTGCTCAGTTGCCTCTACTATGGCAGGACTTTTTTTCACAACTTTTAGGGCCTCAGAAATATTACATTGTAAGAAATGCTGACCACAGAATTAAAATAGGCAACCAAATTACAACTCCCATGAAGTACTGAAAAAGCAGAGGTAAGATGGTAAGAAATATAACAGCAACAGTTTTGTCTGAATTTTCCATGAAGAAGTATTTCATAGGTTCTGTCAAATTAGAAAGCTGGTCCTATGTCTCTCTCTGCATGGGAAAAAGATCTTCTGTGGGCCACAGATTACACAGGAGTGGATGTGCAGTAGTGGCAGGATGCTGGTAGTCAGAAATTGAGGTCATTCTGTTCTCTGGCATCTCTATTCAGTCTTCTTCCTGGCATGTGGGCCTGTTAGTTGCATTATGAATATAGTAAAAGATTTCCTCTCTAAAGACAGAAGCTGTAACTCAGAATTTTGTATCTGCTTCCTGAAAGAGATTAATAGTTGACCATCTGAGACAGGAAGGGTATTCAGAAAGTGCCATGTGAAATTTGAGGCCACTGATGGTTTAGTGGCTGCTAATCATGAAAAAAGTATGGAATAATTTTCTCTTTAACTGGTTTCTTTGGATAGTGAAAATAAGTCCTTCCCTTCATACTTTAAAGCAGACTATATGTAGCTGCTTCCTTTCTTATGGATTTTGTTATACATAATTACCATGCATGAACAGCACGGCGCATGGATTATACAGCAAATTCTGTTTTAGCCATGCAAACTCCCAGTGACACTGTGGGCTCTAACAGCTGGGAAGATGTGATTACAGACTTTCATGTTAATATTGGGTGCCTTCAAGACTGCTGAAGCTTGTTCCCAGGTCAGCAGAGCTAGTACAGCCTAGCTAAGGCTTCTCTAAAACAAAGAAATAGCATAGAGGATTTTCTGTGAAAAATAGAGAAAGATGAACCCATCAAGTTTATTATAGCACTGAAAGTAGGTTAAATCTCCACCTCAAACCAAGATGCAAGTCACTCCTAGATTCTCAGACTGTTCTTATTGCTTGGCCCCTTTGAGAAGTTATTAGTATCATCCTTACAATGATATTTACAGGCTCCAGAACTAGTCCTGGCCTCTTTGTATTTATCAAGTACGGTGTATAGCATGTGGTAAGAGACATAATATTTTGAATAAAGATGAAAAGGTAGAAGATGAAGCCATGATGGCTCATTTCACACTGAGAAACTGAGGCACAGGGAGATGTGATGACTTTCCCCAGAAAATCCCCATCCACCAGGGATTGCTGCTCCTGCTGCTGGAAGGGTGGCTGGGGTGCAGCCACTCATTGCTGACCTTTTACACCTTGTAATGGCAGAGTCAGGGTGTGGAGCTCAGCCCCAAGCTGAGTACTTTGTCTTTAAATAGAGCTTATCTTCCTGAAATAAATGCAGTCTCCTCTCTCACTCCTCTCTAAGCAACATATTGATAGATCAATGGAATTTTCCAGCTCTAAATTCTGGATAAAAGCAGTCAAAGGGGTTGTTTAGAATTTCTGCTTTTTATTTTAAGACCTGGTTTCATATTCTTTCCAGGAGGGAGGGTAGAAACACAACAGTTTGGGAACATGAGCTTTTTTTCTCCTCCCAACTCTAGGTTTGCCCTGGGACCAGGCCATTTTGCATGAGCTCAGTACAGCTGTAAAAGGAAGAACTAAGAAAAAGGCCAACAAACAATAGAGTATAGCAAAAACCCATTTTAAACCTTACAACTCAGAATACCGCAGAGCCTCATTTGCCTGTAATCCTGCTCTGTTTAATGGAACCCCTTGCATCCAATTCGCCTTGTATTTTATTAATCTTTGTGATTTTCCCTAATGATCCTGTTATAAAGACATCACATCACATGGCACAAGGACAATGCACATAAAAAGTTAAGAATGCATTTAACTACCAGCCATTGATTAGTGTTCTTGATGAGCTTAAATACTACCTGGGAAAGGCTTTCTATCAAATACAATTGGCTGCAAATGCATTAAGCTTAATGAAAGTCAAGATTTGGGTATATATGAATATTTTTCCAAAGAGGAAGTGCCCTTGCCATGAGGATATGAGCACTTGCTATCCAGCCTCCTGCCCCAGTGGGAAGGGGTGCCAAATGGCAATGTGTGTGACCCCCCCTCCAGGGCTCAGCCCCAATTCCCATTCCACTTAGTTTGCTATAAATCAGGAGAAATACCACTGGTGTCAGTGAAATTGAACAGGTCCTGATAGTTCTTGTGATCTGCTGATGCAGAGGAGATGAAAGATATCTGTTGGTGAGGTCTGGGAAAATGTCAGTCTGGGGGATCCAGCAGCAGATTTTGGGGGGGGAGGGCAGCCTGGTATTCTCCAGGCCATGGAATCCAGTGGAAGAATCAGGAATAGAGGCTAAGTGCTAGTAAAAGGCTTCACCAGGCCTTCCCAGGAGCTCAGGTGGGCTATGTGCAGAGTGTCAGATGCTCCACGTTAAGCACAGAGAGCACTCTCTGCTGAGAGAAGGATTTTGTCCTTCCCATGACTACACTGTTATGACAGTGAGGTAAATTACATCCTGCTAAGAGTGCATATGAAACGTCAGTGCAGAGTAGGAACGTGCTGCAAACCCAGGCACTCACCTGCCGTGAGCAGGTACCAGTGCCCAGAGCCAGCCCGGCAGCTGCAGTGTAACCACAGGAGCCTGCTCTTCCCTGGGGCTTTAGAGACCCGGTTCCATACGGAGTCCAGAAGCTGCAACGTGTGAATCCACTGTCACCTCTTCCTGGACTGTGGTGATGTCTTCAGCTTCCAAACTTGTTCTTTTCTGTTCTCCAGACTAATTTAATTTACGGTAGTTTGAATACTGGTTACCACACGTATTTTGTTTGGCACAATTTTTTCCAAAACCTTTCCATAAAACTAAAAATATAACATGCTGAATAAACTGCTCCATTACCCAAAGAGAAGAACTTATTACTGAAACTCAGGAAAGTATATTGAGAGGTATTAATTTTAACTTCAGCTTCTGTCATAAAATTCTGAAAAACAAAAAAATCTGGAACATGCAATTAAAATAATTGTAGGTGTGTGGATGCCTGCCTCCAAGCAAAGAATTTAATAATACTTTAAAACCCTTATTTTTGATTCTAGCAAAATATACAATTATAGCCATACAAGCTGCTATTGCATCACTTCTTGGCTTCATGGAGGAAACTTCACCTACTGCTATTTCTACTACATGCCAAGATATTATTACAATTCTTAATTTAACAGAGCCGTGTGCTCTCCAGTACACTGAACTGAAAAGGACACACACTTTCCTAGTAAGATAGTATTTACTATTGATTTATCTTGCCCTAGAGAGTTCTGGTTAGCATTCCAGTGATAATTGACCCTGCTTTATTTAACTCTTTCAAGAAGTGCGTCTTTATTTCCAGCAGTGCCTTGATACTAGAAGGCATTGAAATGCTGGTTCAGGCAATAAATTTGCAGATGGCTGATTTGCACTATATTCATAATTTTTAAGATTTATAAGGAAAAAGGGAAGTCACAGGATAAGATATGATTAATTAGCTCATTAAAGTAACAGAGAATTTTCAGATCTAGAGTAGGGAGGAATTGTCATCTAAGCTTTCTAAGGACCATCTCTGTTATAGTGCAAGCTTACAATTAGTGAGCTTTTCAAACTAATACCTCTTCCAGTGTAAACAGTTACCACTGCCTACACTGGAAGAGACATAGTTTCATCATATTCCTACAGATGCAGTGCAAATTGATAGTCTTGTAGTATTCTCATCCATGGAAGGTTCTTCTGCCACTTCACCAAGACCCGTGTCGTGCCCTAAAGCCTTTTAGATTGCCTCAGACACTGTAATGAAAGGCAGCACCTCTGCCTACAAACTCTGCTTTGCAAGGAAGACTTGAATCTCTTAAAATACAATTTGAAATGTTCCCATTTCAAAAACATGAGTTGAAAAGATCTTCCAAAACAGTAACAGTCTTGTGATGGTAACTCAGTATGCTTGGTCTTTATTGTAGAACTACCACTGGTTTGGGGCACTTACTACAGAGATGGGACAACGTGCATCCCTGCTGTTACCTACAGGATGTTAGGAAGATTAAATGGAAAATACAGCATTTACTTGTGGCATCAAAAAAACCTTTATTTTTGAATTATTTTTTGGGTATGACTGTTCTTAGTGCTGTTCGTTCTCTGATCTTCCTTTTTACAAGAACTGTGTAGCCATTTCTGAACATTTGAGTGACCTAAAGGCATGTCACAAGTGAAATTGCACCCTCAGGGTCTCCATCTATAACTTTGTCATCATAAGTGGGCATGTGTGGGGTTCAGAGCAACCCTAAGAGTCTTTTTTAGTTTACTTAGTCTAGAGAGAAGGAGTACGTATAGGGCTCGATCTGTAAACCTGTGTGAATACAGTTGTGCACACCTTCACCTCCAGTCATCTGTGTGAGGGTTAGTAAGGCAGAAAGCTCCTTCCCCTGGGGCTGGGGCTGAGGAGTGCTCCAGAGCCCGGCCAAGAGCTCAGGTCAGGTACCAGTACCTGGCATCCAGGAGTGCCCATCCCTGGGGTGCAGCTCCTGTCTGCTGCCCCAACCACCCTCCCCACATTTCCTCAAAATACTTTGCTTCTCCTGCTTCTGACAAGTCATGTCCATGTCCTTCTTTAACTTGTCCCATTGCCATTGCTCTTTGCAAGGTTTTGGAAATGCTGACTTCTGAATTAGTTTTTAAAGGAGTTTATTGACTCCTTTAAAAATGGCCCTAGTAAAGGGTGATGTTTCTGTCACAATTGCCTATGTTTTGTATGCTGGCAGATCCAGACATGAGAGTGATTTTATTCCTGCTGTGCCCTCCCACACTGGAACCACATCTGGATGAGTTTGAAACAGCTGCACTAAAAACCTAGAGGACTGTACTCTTTATATTACTACATTGGCCCCAGGCCCTTAAACAGTGTAGAAGTCTAGATCTTGGCTCCCAACAGAAGGATTAGATATCTGATTTCTTTTGAATGTAGAATATTTATACATAGGCCCACTTTTTTCACAGGTTTAGTATTATCCTTTTCTTTGGAGATTGTGGAGCATTGACCCTGCTTGAGTGAAATCTAAAAATTGTAGCTGTCCCAGCCAAGTTATTTTGTGCTAAGTGCTGTTGACATGCAGAACTGCAAAGTGTTGCTTTGCCAGAAAGGTGCAGGAGGTGGATGACACCTGGAAGACACTTGGGATTATCCCATGGCTCTGCTGTTGCCCCAAGGAACGTGATTCCACTTCCCTCAGCAATGCCCTTCTTCATCATACCGTGCTTACTTGGCTAATCCCAGAAGTGGCAGACATAAATACCTGTAATTAACACTGACAGTTAATGCTTGTGATGTGACAAATGATTCCTCCTGCCTCCCTCTTGAAGCAATCCAGTAATTACCCTGATCCCTATTTTGCGTAATCGCAGTATGTGCCACTCATTTGCCCTCCTAACCAGCAGTAACCTTCAGCAGTGCTAAAGCACACAGGGTTGCATCCATGCTCAGATCAGCCAGCGGCCAACATGCAACTTGTGTGTGCTAGCACTGCAGTGCTGGTGTTTAAAACACAAACCCATGGTCTGAGAGATGGGCCAAAGGAAGGGCAGAGCCCCCATGCAGGTTTGCTGCTGTCCTTCAGCAGATGCAGCAATGTAACATTACTGGGCCAAGAAACTGCCATGAGGGGTTTCTACCCCACTGGGCTGCTCCTTCCCATTCATTCCTACCCCAGTTTCCTGACCCATTGCCATCAGTGTGTGCACGCTGCAGCCTCCATCATCAAAAGGGTGCTGCTTGATAATTGCTTTTGTATGTAGAGGGAGCAGGAACAACAGACACCGGCTCTGCCACTGAACCTGACGCACCATGCAGCTGCACGCCAAGTTCTGCCTCTCTCACCCTCACCTTAACTTTCAGGAGGAGGTGGGTCAGGCAGCAAAGGGTTAATGTGGAAAAGCAAAGAGCAGCGTTGCTCCCAGGAGCTCACTGGAGGTGACAGGGTAGCTTGCTGCACTACCTTCAAATATTGGCAAGATGGACTTTTTAAATGCAGGTTATGTAATGTGTTTGGGGACTATTTAAAGTAAATGTTATTGACAGCCATTACATCTGGCAGTATTAGTAAGTATTTAGGGAATTTTTTTAAAGGTGAAGTATTGACAGGAAAGGCTGTAACAGCTACTTCTGGGCCATTACAATTTATCTTCTAAATCAGTCTGGGTTTATGGTTCACTGACATGTTTCACCCTATTACCTGCTAAAGGGTGGTTAATGACAATGTGTGGCTACACATGATACTGGAGCATGTGTGACACAGCACGTCTAGGATGCAAAGGCCTTGCAGGGAAGTGCTCCTCTGAGGGAAGCTGTTCACAGCAGATCCTTGCAGAGCTGCATCTTAATAGCTGCATAACATAATAGATTATTGAATTTGACCTCTCACAGTGATGTCTTAACTTGCAAATGGGTCAAATTATGGTAAATCTTGTGTGTAGGACAAACCTGGGCATTACAAACGTCCCTATAGTACATGGAGACAAGAGCTGCAGTGGCTGTGAGTGGCCCGGCCATCCTGACTGGGGGGAAGCACAGGTTGGCACTGCCTGTTGCTGTGAGATGCAGAGGTTTTCTCAAGGGCACTCCTTTCAATTCAGCCCTAGATTAGGCATGAATAGAGGTCATTTTAGGGTTATTTGAGTGTGTGGGTAAAAGCAGTTGGTTACAAACAGTGAAGTCCCAAATAGCATTCACCTCTACAGGGGTCCTTATGCACAGGCCTGTTGGAAATGTTTTCGGAAGCAGGAGAAAATAAGGACACAGCACTGCCCAAAATAACTTTGGTTTGTAAATAATCTGAGTTTGGTGTCTTGATCCTTGCTGGTCATATTCTGCTTGCCAATACTATTTTGAGATATTTGTTGCTTTTGCACTTTTTGTTATAGAAATTAAAAGCTGGTAATATATACCTGAATTTATCTATTTCCCGATTAAAGGTATTTTCTTCTTCTTTATCCATTCAGCTGTTTAGAACTGGGATTTCCTTCTGCCCTCCCAATTCCAAACATCTCAAAACAGATCATCATGCAAAACAGATGTGGATTCACTTGCCCATAGAGAAGCCCCACCTTTCCAACATGAACACCATAGACTTTTCCACACATATAGTGGTTGGCCCAGGCGTTTACAACCATGAGGTTTTGCCATGAAAACAACATTTCATTCCCAAGGTACAGATGTGCCTTGCCATCTCTTTTAACTTCTGACCACCAATTCTAGAGACTTTTTCTGGAGGCTGGCAGCAGAGGCCGATTTCTGTCTAGTCCTGTCTCTTGTTCTTTCAGCATTGAGCTAGCTTTTCACAGCCTTCTTTTAAATTGCTAGATACCTGCCATTAATCCTGCCCTTGCCCTCCATTCCTGTAGCATGTTGTTTTCCACTGAAAGCCAGCCTACTGTTGGGATGCAGGACTGCTCTGGGCAGCGAGGCCGTTTTCTCCTCTTTCTGTTTGCCCTCGGTTTCCCGCAGCGCAGCGAGCGCCGTGCAGTCCCTCAGTTAACATTTACACTGCAGTCAGCATCCTGTGCCCCAGTCTATTTTCTGCAGACATGTAAATAGAAGCCTTTTGTAAACTTCGTTTAATGATAGTGCTGTATTATGGGTTGTCTAAGACAGTGTCAAGGGATCCTGTTTTCTTTTAACTTCACCGTTTGGGTAAGGTATAATCTACAGTACATCAACACAACACATCTCTCTATTGAGTGTTGAGGTGAGATACAAAGCTTTCAAAGCAGGCAGATTCTTTCACTGTTTCTTGGTTTCCTCAAGCACTTAGTATATGAAAGATTGTTTCCTTATCTCTTGGAAAAGCTTTTGGATGAAATTAACCCCAGTGTAGAGGGTCAGCCTAAAGGCCTCTATACTACTTAAGTCCTACTTAGAGCCTATTCTCAGAGCTTAAATTGGATTTGTATGGTGTACAAGGTGCATTTCCCTCTGTGAATAAGTAAAAATGAAAGATAAAATAATTTATACTTAGTAATGATTTCAGTTCTTGGCTGAATCTATTTTACATGGCTTTGCGTTGGGGGAATTCTTAAGAAACAAGTCACTAGCTACATATAGCTTTCAGAAGCTCCCCAGCAAGCCTAGGGAAACTGGGCCTGCCTGAAGAGGAGCTGATCACCCCTGCTGCTGCTGTGCTTGGTGCCACGGAAGCACTCGTGTTATCACAGGTGCTGATAGGAAGCAGGGAGCAGTGGGAAGGGGACGTGCCACCAAAGGCACTGATCCCATGCAGCTTCTCTAGGGAAGGGCAGCCTTCACCCCTCACCCCTCACATGGCTTCCTTGGGGCTGACAAAATCCTCAATTTTTGGCAAAATTCAGGAAAGCAACAGCAGCTGCTCTCTGAACACTTCTCAAAGAGAAATGTTGGTGGCTTCTCACATTGCCTTCTCCCTTTCAACCCCTGCTATTGAATTATACTGCTCTATGTCCAACTAGAATAAATTTAGAAGAAATCTGTTGGGAACTATCTCAATCTGCAATAAGTCTGTTTGATACTGCAGGAATAGTCTCAAACCATAGTCTCTTATTTTCCTTCTTGAGAAGTCTAGGTAGGGCTATGCATTGTTTGATATCAGGGAAAAATAAATCCAAAATGCTACCCCAATGTGAGTCTGTGGACATCACTTGTTAGGCACAGGTATATGTGGGAGAATCATGCCCCAAATGAACACCAGAGGGACTTACTAGGCCGTTTGTCCATCTTGGCTTTGTCCGCCCAGCGCTGCAGTCAGTTGGGGCAGGTTGCCTGACAGCTGCCCCTGCTGTCCGTACGTTTCAGCTAAGAATATGGTCCTTCTGTTACCAATTAGGTCAGCCTGGCACTGGTCAAGTCAGGCATTTGTCTAAATTCAGGTTGTCATTTTGGACATTTATAAATGGAAACAAAGCTGTGTTTCTCCGTCATGCATCTAAATAAATTCAAAACCAATGCTAAGTCCATTTTAAGCATTGAGTCCGCCCAGTAATCTTATTTCCTTTTTTGGTAAATTATCTTTCTGTTATAATGTGTGACCTCAGAAGTTTCAATGACAGTAAATCACTTTCTCTCCCACCTTAGGATCTGCGAACCTAACCGCGCTTGACCATCTAGTTCAGGAAGTTCATCTGAATGTACTCTTATAGTAGAGGCTGGATGAGGAATGATTCCGTTGTAAGCAGTGTGAGTTATGTCTCAATATATCTGAGCTTCAGTTCAAGTGTGAGCTATGGAATTAGGGGCCTCATCTCTGAAAGGATCCATGGGCATCCTCAAATCACGATGCTGTGGGCCTTCTCAAATCACCTCTGTCTCAGTGTGGTGCAGAATTTGTAAGACCAAATTCTAATACTAATTTGTTGGTGTTGGCAAATCGTTTTCTAAGAATTCAGAGTCCAAGGCTTAGTGCTTTATACGTCCCAAATAAAATTATAGAAATGGGCACTAGCACATCTGGGAAGGTACTCAACTCTTTGAAGGATCTGGTTCTTGGAGTGTCCTGTTGATTGTATCTAGAGTCTTCTGAGTCTCCTGCACTCAAGGTAATATATGAAAGCTAAGCTCACAGGAGGAAGGAGGAAAGGTTTGCAGAAACAGCATCTAGCACTGGTAAAATACAGAACCAGATTAGTGAATGTCGGTTTCCCTTCTGTAATTCAGGTATATGGGTGTCATTTCTACCTCATCCACTCAGCTTATGAATGACACATAAGGGGTCTCTTTCCAGTAAATCACGGCAGCAGTTGCAATAGGTACAAGCCTGCTCAGATACTGGTGGGAACCAAGCCATGGAGGAGTGGAGATGCACACTGACTAATTTGCTGGGAGTGAGCCCCACCCTCAGCTGGAATCCCTGTTAATGTAATAATCATCCAGAACTGGGAGTGTTAATGGCAGAAAAAAAAAAAGCCCTGGGAGAACAAGCACTACAGGAGGAGGTGAAAGATGTGGGCAGATTAAAAAATAGAGCGCCAAATTCTTGGCTAGAGTAAATAAATAAAGCTCTTTTGAAGCTACTGGCGAGACACCAGCTAACCTGACCCAAAATTTGTACAGGTGGGTGAGCCTTTGCAGGACGAACTTCCATATGTTTGTCATTACTTTCAGATATCTCACAGCTGCTCAAGCCCTGCTCTTCCAGAACCTTCCTCCTCTGTTGTGCAGAAAAGGGAGCCAAGTGCAGAAGGCTCCTCTTCTGCGACAGCGATGTTAGTTGGGTGAGGAAGGTCCCATCTGGCTTTCCTTGCAGGTTTTTCTAGCGCAGCCCAGGTCCCTGGCACACAGCAAAGCCCACAGAGGGCGGTGCTGGCATGGCCAGAGGAGCTGCTGTGGGCACGGGCAGCGGGACCCAGGGGACTCTGCTCCCTGACCCTGCAGCCATGCAGGCAGGAGGAGCCCATGTACCAGGCACTGCGGGAAGGGCTGCTTGAAGGTTGGCCTGACATGCAAAGAAATTACTTTCAGTGCATCCATCTACCTTGCAGTATTCCTTAAAGCTCCTAAAAAGTCAGTCCTCCAGTAATAAAGAGGAAAACAAGTGAACCACAAATCAATGTAATATTTGACTTGGCTTTGGGAGCTATTTCTCTGAAAATGTTTAAGGCTATTATGAGTAACATGGTGTTTAGCTTTCTGCTAATGTAACAGCTGAAGAAAAATGCATTTTGCTCTCTAACTTGCTTATTAGTCAATGGAAACTATAACCACAAACAGTATGACTCCATTTAACCACTGTATTAAATATTAAACCTGAAACTGTCATTACCAATTATTTTCAATAGGGCATAATGGTTTGAGGGTTAAGTAATATGGACTAGGAGCCAATGGATCAGTCTAATCAAATGAAAGTATTCTTAATGGGATAGTGCTGTATGGGAAGGTGCAGTGATGCTGAACCTTGGTTTCTAACACCGAGATGATTTGATGTCAAGATTTTTCCTGCTTTTTGTTCATTCATGTCTAACTTACTCTAATGTTGTTGATGAGGAAAGGGATTTGGGCAGACAGAGACCAAAAGCCTGTAAAATTCTAGATTTAGCATGTATATCTTCTGGCAGAGCAGAAGGCCAGCATATCACCCCTTTGGCTCTGCAAAATGCTTGAGCAAGATTAGAAATTCTCTACCTAAAGAGATATAATCAGATTGAAGCAAACCCTGTGGTGGCTGTACTTGAGAGGAAAAGACTGAATGCCCTCTTTGAAGGTTGTTGATAAAAAGGTGCTATTAATAGTTAGAGGTGCTCCTTTACAACAATTCCTATTGATAAATATTTGTAAAACAAAACTTATAGGTTTAATAAAATCCTACCCACATTAGAATAATCCAGTGCTGATGGTCAGACACAGCAGGCTGCATTTTTATGGCCCAGTTAGCAATCTGCTAGGGAAGGTTCTTAAGTGTTCTATATCTACAAGTGTGAGTAAAAACATTTAGTGTCCGACTCCACCCATGGCAGCAGGAGGCCGTGCAGAGACCTGCATCCTGCTGCAAACCCTATAGCTCTGGACCTGCTCCTGCGTCCTCCAAAATGTCCTTGGCATGAGCTGAAGTTCTCTTCCAATTCAGACAGAAATTAGCTGACACCTTGGGCCCGCCATGGCTTTGTTGGTAGGCTGATGGACCTCGGATACGTGTGTGCCTCGGTCATTCCCTGAGAGTTGCCGGGGGTGGGCAGGGAGGGTCCTGCCAGGCTGGCCAGAGCAACCAGAGCCTGCTGGTGATTGTATGGAGTTCTGTGTGCAGCAAATGTCTGTCAAACACGTTAGATTCTCATCTGCCTCTTCTCATGAAACCAGGTTTTGTCAGGAGATTCCTGACCAGGGCCAGCCTGATTGTTCTCATGGTTCAGCTGAGGTCAGTAATGTATGTAATCTGTACCAGGGTGTGGATGCATCTGGCAAGTAATGGCAATACCCCAGCCTGTGAAGACTTCCCTCTGAATGACAGTGCTATAATTAAATCTCCAAATTCAGGACTGTGAGCCAGAATTGAAGTTTGGGAACTTCACAGAGGTAGGGGCCAGCTGTGAAGCTCATCTGGGGATGTGGATTGCAATTTCCCAAAGCCCTGGGGCACTTTGGTTCTGGGGGCAGATGCTGAGGAGCTGTGTAAAGAGATTGAACAAAGATAGCAAGTTCTCTTTCACAGCACTAGTCTGAGTAAACAGGTTTGCAATAATCAGCTGTTGACAGATGGCAGCAAAACACCTGTGAGTGACTAAACTTTTCAGCCACTTAGTCAGAGCTCCAGGAAAACTTGGTGCTGATTCTCAGAAATGAGAAGCATATCTTCTAGTGTGTTCTGTATCTCTTGCAACTTTCTTCTTTAGCCACAATGAAATACCTATGGATGAAGCTCATGGAAGTTCATCAAATTCATTTGGCACTGGTTTATGCCTACTTTTAAAATATGTCAGATGTAACACTAATCTTGGTGCAACCGCACTGTAATTAGTGTTTGGCTCACCCCACTCTAGTAAATGCACCTGACTCAGCTATTTCACAGTTAGATATCATTATGCTTTGAAGCTGTATTTACCATTTGCAGCTGAAATATTTGCCAAAAAGTATCCCATAGACAAAAAGGCATTGGCCCTATTGTGTTGCTTGTGCTTTGTTTATGTAATGACCCTGATGCATACCCAAAGGACGACCATTTGCTTACAAGTGTTAGAGCCTCATACCTTGTGGGATGTGTTTCTTGACTTTCTGAAGAGGTGGTTTCACGGGACAGCAAAGAGGAGTTCTTAATTGGACCCTTTGATAAATTACAGGCTCCATAACAGAGCCATTTTAAAATCAGTATAGTGGGAGGGTTTTTCTCAATCGCATGAGAACAAGATGAAGGCAGGGTAGACAAAATAACCACGATATGCTTCACAAAGGGTTCTGTGTCAAAGCCTGGCTGACCTCCAGACTAGACTAGACCCTCCGGGCTGGTCTGTGGAGATGCAGAGTTCAGACTCTGCTTTTGGTGGTGCACACAAACCCCAGCATGAAGGGGACTTCAGGTCTGCTCTCCAAAGGACATCACAGGGCTTCACACCTGGTCTCTCCCACAGGCTGCCAGAAACCGCTGCACAATCAGCACAGTGTCATCAGCCTTCAAGAGTTCATCTCCAGTCTTACATTAATTGCTTAAAGTTCTAGCTTGTGGATTCCAATGGTGAGAAAAGTATCTCAATTTTCATGCAGAAAGAGAAGTTTTCGTTCTTATGGTTATGGAGAAGAGCCTGAAAAAAGAACTTTAAAGGTTCAGTCGCCAGAAGGCATTTAGGCGTGATTTATGTGTGTGACTCCTGGCTTAGGGTTTTTCAATGCTGAGGGTTAGCAACACAGGCAGCTTTGTTTCATGAGGTAAAGCAGAGCTGGAACAGTGCAGATAATGGAAAGTCCCTGGTAACTCTGATACAGCTGGTTTCTGCCTGTCTCCCTGCTGCAGCTGTTTGCAGAAGGGCTCTTATCTGGGGCACAGCCTTGGGCATGCCCCGGTCCGGCCTGGAGCTGCAGTGCCTGTGGGCAGTGTGGTGTCTGTGCACAAAAACCCCTTGGACGCAGGGACAGAAGCATCCCAGGGGCTGCACCAAGCGCATGGGTCTGGTAGAGGAGTGAGGGCCACAGGCAGCCCCCACCTCCATGCCCAGCTGGTTTGCACACAGCACTTGGGGTGCCTGCACTTGTGCTGCCTGCACACCACATTGTCTGGCCCTGCAGAACATGCTGATCACATGTTGATGACTGTATGGAGAAAATAATAAAATCATGCTTTTTCTATAGAGGTCAGGTATTCTGCCTGGGCATCATTTATCCCCTAATCTGTGATCTGGGTGGCAGGCTGGGTAAATGGTTTGCTCACTGGCAGAGCCCTGTGCAGATGTGTCTACTCATCAGCTGGAGTTTACAAGAAAATATGACCCTTGTGCATAGATCCCTGGTCGGAGTGGACTTAAATTTCATTCACTGCATGCACAAAGGTGATGGACACACGACTTTTAGGCCTAAATTAACCCTTCAGCATTCAGTCTGGTCTTGTTGCATGTCCTCGACACGTATTTGGAGGATAAACTGTAGATCAGCTTTTCCTTTATTATGATTTCAAGAGCTTGAAGAGCCTGTTCACGTGTTCTTACTGTGAGCTGATTTTTTGTCCGTAATTTTTTTCCTGCCACTCTCTGAACACTTCTGTGTGTTTATTAGCATTGGGATGCAGGCACAGTGCACATGAAACCAGTTTTGAGCAGTCCATCTTTTCTACCTTGCATTCTCAAATTCATTTCTAATCCACACTCAGGTGTATTTGTCTGCTTCAGGGACGTGGCACAACTTGAGCAGGAGAGCTGGCCCTACAGCCTTAAAATGTGCTTTAAAAGATATAAATAAATGCTTTGTTCTTGCAAATGAGGCTGAGATTGTAATGTTTAAAATAAACTTAATTAAGAGAATATTCAAATATACATAAGGTTTGATTTTTTGTGTAGAAGAATTAAGGCAAATTGCAACATCTTTGCAGTCATATCAATGACAGCATAGGTATAAAACTCAAGAGAATCATATCTTTAATATCTATTTTCATGTGGCAAAGAAATAGATCAATTTATTTGAATTGGTGCATTTGCTTTATTTGAAACTTTAAGTTCATCACATTTCCAGGAAACTCTATAGTAGCATTTTACTGGGCTTTCTCTTTTAAACCACCAGGGAGACCATCTCTTACTAATTCACTAAAACAAGCGTTCTTTTTTATTATTATTTCAATACCAACCATCACTATGGCATCTGTGAAAGGAGTTTCTGTGTTATTAAACTTCTTAATAAAAATGTAGCTCCCTCTTCTGCTGACCCAGATAATTAGTTGTTGATTTTTCAAGGAATAAGATTTACAAATATGTGTTTAGAACTGCAGCTGATTTCTTTTCATTTTTCTGTTGGTGCATGGATCTGCGAATATCTGACCAAAACTCCTTATATGCTTCAGTGCTCAGAGCTAACAGCAGTAACTGGGTGAGCATTTCATGAACATGAAGGGTTTGCATTTTCTAACCATATTAATATTATGTTCCAAAATAAAAATGTGCTTTAATTATGATGCTGCAATAAATGCATAGCATTATTAAGTTAGCATTTATGTTTAAATTATGTTCATTCTGCTAGACAGGGAGAGTGTAGCCAATTCTTTTCTCAGGCCTCAGTGCAACAGTCCAAGCGTCATTCGAAGGTGTTAATAAATCTTGCAATGTGGCTTTGGAGATGGCCCTTCTCTTGAAATTGCTCAGTCTTATCGGAGTCATTAGCGAGTTCAGAGTAAGCAATCAAAAGCCACTCTGCTCCAAAGTCCCTAATCTTCCCTTATTGCATTATATTTTAAATTATTCAAGACACCAAAAAAAAGGGGGGAAAAGGGGGAAACTCCCCCCCACTAATTACCAACAATAAACAGTCTTGGCTGTAAACTTCATATTTCAGGTAAATTTGCATGCTTTCACTGGTTGAGAATCTGTCTGTATTACAAGCCTCATTATAAAATGAGCATACTACAGCCTCTGAAGAAATCACTGTAATAAATGAGCTTTGCATTCACAAGATGAGTTCCCACATGTGTGAAAATGTTAATATTCCCGTGACTGAATTCAATGACATAATGAATCTACAGTGGAAAATCAGTCTGCATCAAGCAAAGACAGGCATAACTGTGCTGGGCTGTTCTTGGCAGACAGGACATTTTATATCTCAAGTTAGGAAAGGCAAATAATTGCAGTTGAGAGCCAAAGTGTGCTAACTGGGCATTAAAGGCTAGATCCTGAGGCTATTTTATTCTACTTGTTGCTACAACTGATTAAAAAATGTTGCTTGAGAGTAAACAGAATGAGAAACCTACTTGAAAGGAACTCTCAGATCCAGAATCGATATCCTTTTAACCTTGAGTCACATCAGGTGTGTTTATAAGATCTTTTGTAACCAAATGTGAACAAACTCCTTCCATTCCTGCTGCCTTTGGGTCTGAAACCAGCTGGAAGATAAAGACGATGTACCGGCAGCGTAGTCTCATGTCTGTGCTCACATCAGAGCTATTACTCCATGGAGCAGCCACAGAATCGTTGCTTTCATGTGTTTCAGGTAAAAGTGAATCCCTAATACTATGCAGGTGATGAGAAAATGGAGTGAAACTCAGAGTCTGTTCTGACTTTCTGGTACTGAGAGCTGCAAGTGTAAGAACTGTGTTGGACACCATGTTAGAAAAAATTGGTGTGTGCATTTAGAAGCAAAGGAGAAGTTGTGAAGCTGTTAGTGCTAAATCTTGAGTGCTGTTCTATTTGAGAGTATGATCAGTCAGCTATAAATTCACAACAGACTTATTGCCTCTCGGGTATAGGATTTGCCAAACTGATTCAAAAGCTGAATGACACCAACCTTATAATACTTGAGTGCAGTTTTAATTCATATGTGAAAGGGCTAGAGGAGCAGAAGTAGGACTGAAATAAGAGACGTTTGTCATCCATAGGCATCTTTTCTTCTAATCCAAGATAGTAAGGATGGGAATTACCTTATGCTGAATTTAGGAAAGCCCAAAACATACAACCCAATGTTTAAGTCCCCTGCCGCTCTAGAGAATATCTCCAGGACCGGTTTGGGAGATTTAGTTCAGTTCACTTTGGGGGTCCAGCCCACAACTCCTTAAGTTCAAGAGAATTAGGCTGATCAAAACCTACAGGAAAAGAAATCTAATAGCTTGATACAACTCCTGTGAGCATATCCACTTTGTTGAATATAATGCCTGAGAAAACGAACCCTTCAAAATATAATGTATGCTGAAAGAATGCTTTAATTGTTTGTGAGTCAAGTAGTTCAGTGCTTTGGCATATAATTTTGTTGTCGGTCCTTTAAGTCCAACAAGTATGTGTGTTTTGAAGTTCTGAATGTGCATTGCAGGAGCATGTTCCTTAGCTTTCAAGTTTTGTGCTGGTACTTCTCGGGAATTGGTTGATGAACTTTCTTACAGAATTAATCACATACCTTCTTATGGGTCACCAATCAGCTTCAAATCTGGGTTTTCAAATGTACACCAGTCATACTACTGCTTGAAGTAAAGAATTAAGTAGGCTGTTCTTTTGTGGTAGAGGAGAAAAAAATAAACATATTGTCAGTAGCTTCATCATTTGGTACCTTGGCTGTCAGGAGAAATGTTTTGGACCTATTGTGGCTGTCCAGGTGGGAGATGTGTCATGTTTTGACAAGCAGCAGTCATGGATGAGTAGATCTAGAGTTCCTGATTCTTGGCTCATCTTTGTACCCCTTCCTCTAAGCTGCCAATTATTCTGAGAAAGAATCCTTTTCCCTCCACCTCTCTCTGAAGAAGTGTGGGGTGAGCTAGGGGCACCCAGTGGGGGTGACGGCTGGGTAGCATGCAGAGCAGTGGTCTCAAGTGCTGAGCACCTGAACTGAGATGCACCAAACCTTCATGATGTGTTGATGCAACACATTCATGTTTCACATGACCTACTTTAAAAAAAAAAAAAAAATGCAGCCACTCTGAGCCATAAAAATGTCAGAGTCTAATTGTGAAGGGGGCTGAACAAGCTATCATAAGATAAAAGCAAATGAAAAGATGTCTCACAAATTCTTGAAACCTCCTGTGAAAACAAGATCTGGAGCCTGAGCCAAGTTGTCTCTGAAGCAGTGCTGTATGTCAAGAGGACATTGAAATCTATTGGCTTCCTGCTGCTTTCACTTGGTCTTAGGGGCATGGATATTTGTTAAGATAAATCAGGACCTGGATAAGCCAGGAGAGGTAAACCTGGAGCTGAGGTACTGTGCTAGCATATGAAGAAAGATCCTGGCATTTCTTATAAAAGGTGGCACGGGATTATATTTAACTGCAATGCTTTGAAGTGCAAATATGAACAGCATATTACACTCAACGATCCAAACATTCCCATCACGTTGGCCACAGTGATCCTCTTTGTGACATTTCACAAGGGGATGAAACAGGAGAGGGAAACTTCAGAGGGGAAAACTGCAGCATGTTCAGGAAGCAATATGGGCTCAAAACAAAGCAGCAGTGCTAAAGAGAGTTCTAATTGTGTTCAGGTAACTATTTGGTTAAAATAAACACACCATCTACTGGCACACAGCTTAGGGGCAGCTTGTTCACAGCTGAATAGAACTGGTCAAGTTTTTGGTCTGCCCAAGACTTTAAGTTTGCACCTTGTAACAGCTGGTATGTGTTAGTTGTTACAGCTGAGATCACTTAAAAGTGTACTTGGTTTTTTTCCTGAATGTTCTGTTTTTATCATTCTACCTCTCTTCTTTGGTTTACTCTCACTGACTCTGCCATAAATCCGGAACTATTCATTTTGATCAGGTTTGCTGCAATTCTGAAATGACCTGCTTTGCTGCAACTTCCATAGTGTTAGATGTCAGTCCAGCATGGAGCTCAATAGAGGGTGAAGTGCTCATTGTGTCCACAGGGGTCTGTCTGCAGGAGGAGATGCGGTTTCTTTCTGCAGGATTTCCCAAGACAGTCTGCGAAATCAGTGTCCCATGTTCTTCATCTCTTAATGGACCCAGTTCACTCAGGTGCATTGACCACTCGCAGAGCTTCAGAGGGACTTGCCCACTATTTTGCATCTTCTGTTTCTGCTTTGTTTGGATTTCTGAGATTGAACCGGGATCATGCAGAGCTTTTGATGAGACAACTTTCTCGAAGAAGATGACTGTCAGTGGGCCACCACTGTTACCTGCTTCATTCTCACCAGCTGAGCGCTGTGAGGGGTGGGAACACATGCAAAGGCGGCTCTCGGGTAGCCGGGGTACAAATGCCTTATGCAACTGGAGCAGCCATTCGCCACTCCCACTGAGAGAACCTCCTGCAGGAAAAGGCACCCTCTTCACCTTTCAGAGCCTGCTGAAAGCTTCTCAGGTAACACAGGCAGCATGAACAGAGAAGTCTAGAGAGGGAAGATCCCCCTTGCTGCAGCCCTCGGCTCATGGCAAGGGGCAGGGCCAAGGCCACCCAGCTGTGCTCTGCTGGAACACCAATCCACCTGTGCTGGAAACTGCTGCTGCTGCCACCTATCACTTCCCAGATATTGCCAGATTATAATGGTTTTTCTCCTGCAGCCAAACATCTCATGGGTGTTCCAGCTTCTACTTTTTGTTCAGTGCTATCTTTGCTCTTTGCAGGCTTCTATGAGTAGTGCTTTACTGTCCTGTACACAGCAGAGCTTTTTTCTCTTCACTTTCCTCCTCTTTTACCGAATTTAGTAATCTCTTCTTTGCAGCCCGTTTGAGTCCCTGGAGGCTTCTCTTAGTCATTGACTTCTGTATTCATGTCCTTTTGAGTTACACCCTCTCACCAGTAATTTTATTACTTTACTGGATTCCTTCAACTTCATTCAGGACATTTCATGGGCCACCCAGACAGAGAGGCATGCTGTGGATTCAGACTTTTATTGACTAAGGTATGGATGGGCCAGTTGTTTCAGGCTATTTACTTCTTTGTAAGTTTTAAGCAGGTCTCTGGCATCTTGGACGGCAGTCTCACCATTTCTAATGCTGCTTTAACAGAACCTCGTCTTAGGTCAAAGGAATATGAAGTCTCTCTGGGCCCAGCCCTCTGTGACAAAGGCTGCTTGTACCCTGGCTTGCACAAAGTTTGTCATGCAGATCATCTCTTCCTGTATTTTGTAGGCAAACTGGGCAGTACGAACCTCCATCTATCAATTCTACATGCAGTGTCAGATAACATCTCCCATATTCCCACTACATTGAGCTGGACTGAATGCATTCTGAAACAATCCATATTACAGAGATAATTGCTTTGTTATATAAATATTATATCCATCAGGTGTCTCCCTATCCTTGCAAAGGTAGGGTTAGCAAGACTTGGGATTACTGGAGTCATTAATTAGTCCATTCTGGTTCCTTCCCCATTTGAAAGGGAGCAGGATGGTTAAGGGTCATTTGTCAGCCTGTCCCAGTCTGTACTTATGAATAATAAATGGTCACTAGTCCTGGAGTTATGGCTCACCTAGAGCAAGACCTTTTGGTTTCACTGAATGTAACCACAATTGATTTCAAGGATGGCAGAATCAGACCCTTAATGCAATTTTGATTCACATGTGAACTGTAATCTGACAACCAAAAACAGAAATCTTGTTAATATTATTCCAGCATCATTTAAGCAGGAAAACAACTTCAGAAGGATGGTAATTGGGTGCTGAGAATGGGTATGAGATGGCATAAATTGAAAATTAGTTGGGTGAGAGAAGGAAATTGTGAAAAATGAAAAATGTGTATGATTATATTTCAGACACATGTTTTTACCCCCTTCATAAGGGAAAGTTTTTCTCAGAGAAGAGTTGTAAACAGTTCAGAACAGCTCTGTGCTAAGTTATGGGTGTTACAAATGGATTTGAGCTTAAAATGACCTCTAGCACCGTGTATGTCCCACATGGGACGGGTGTGGAGAGCACACAGCCCATCTCATGAGATGCATGGCCCATTTTAGTCTGGCTGTTCTGAGACATAAACGTACCAGGGCAGCCAGAGGCAAGCCTGGAGCCAAGGCCTACCTTATATTGCAGCTCTAGAATTGCTCAGCATTGCCAGCTGTGGTAATCTTAGTGGAAATCTGTGAATATTTGGTGGTTTTCTTAGTATTTTTATTTCTGAAAACAGGTAAATTTATAAAATAATATATAAAATGGGTTATTTATAAAATAGACGTCTTAGACCTTGTGGCTGCAGAGAGAGATTTCAGATTGTGGTTAGGGTCAACACTGAGGGTTTAGACAAAAGTAATCATTGAGAATGCAGAAATAAATGTCAAATCTCTTGTTAGTTATCATTATCTAAGGCTTTTGAAAATTTGTGTTTGGCTATACTGGATACATAAGTGTTGATTTATGTTTAGACTTTGTGCTTAGAACTGGCATTGTGTAACAGTCAAGGGCTAGCAGGCATCATAGCTCAGCCTTCTGTGAAACAGAATCGTGTGTGGGAAGAGGCACTGTGTGCGTGGACTGAATTCCACCTGGGCCACGTTGCTGGACTGTCTGCTAAATGGCTGCCCTTTCTGGGGGTACACACACTGGAAAGGACAGAAGTGCCTCTGGTAGACCCTCCTTTGGAGGAGGCATTGCACAGCTTCCAGCCCGCCTGCCCTCGTGGGCTCCCCACTGCATCTGAGAGAGCTCAGAGCTGCTGTCACAGGTTTGGGGCAGAGGGGCCCGTGGGAGGTGCATGCGTGGCACTGCGCTGGTGATAACAGGCACTGGGATGACAGAAAATCCCCAGGGCCCAGCTCCTTTTTTCTTTATGTGTTTTCTGGCAGACATCGTCATCATTCACTCTCTAACACAGGCCTTGAATTACTGACAGGATTCCTGTTCATAAACGTATTCAAAGGCCATTTGTTACTGGGTCCGGACTCACCATTTTCAGAGCTGTTGCCATCTGATGCACACACAGTGTTTTGGTTCAAAACAGAAATAGCCTGATGAAATTTTTTGCTAAAAGGAAAGTTATTGCACATGTACATTAGTTATTTTTCATTGCCTCAAGGGGAACCACAAATGTGTGTTGTTTCTAATTAATTGCTGGGTTATGTAAAGAGTGCTCCATATAGTGAAGTGGAGCAGGATGCTTGACACAACCAGATTCCTTCCCTTACGCTGCTGAGCTTTCCACATTTTTTTCCCACTCTTGAGTAGCTGTTCTTGTCCCACTGAGCCCCAGTTACAATAGATAGTTATATTTCTTTAGAGTGCAGATGTTTGTAAACAGACATTGGTTTCCACAACATGAGCCCTTCAAGACCTCATTGGAGGATGAGCTTGGAGACTTCTCCTGAAATAGTGAGAGAGGCCTACTGGTAAGTGGCATACAACTGTTTATCCTCCCAGAATCTGGTTTTGTCTTTAGGGTTTCTTTTTTTTTTGTAAGACCCATACTCAAGCTGTGTGTTTCCAGTCCTGCATCCATTTAGCATCCAGTGCCACTTATGCCTGAGAAAAGTAAAAATTGTGAGTCTATGCACTAGAAGCAATGGCCTCTCTTTTAAAGCACCTTCTGCAGGGGCAGATGGAAGGACACAGCTTCCTGCTATGCACTGGCCACCCAGCTGAGCATGTCCGAAACACACTGAGGTCCATGTCATGACTTTAGCTCAGTTAGTGGCATTCATCCTGGCTATCAGAGGTAAGAGTAAGTGCAGGATGAAGCCCTGGGTCTGCCAGATTATGGAAATATGTGTGTAGTGTGTTATGCTAGAGGAGGTCAGGCAGTGAAAATAGAGCAGGTAGAGCACGGGAGCAATGGGGGTGGGCGAATCAAGATAATGGGTTTCAAGGGTATTCCATGTGAGCTCACACCCTCACTTGCTGAACTAACACATTGAAAGGGCTCATCCTGTCCAAGCTGCAGGGAGGCAAACATGGAAGAGGGTGACAGCAGTGAGAGTTGATCAGAGCTGGGTCAGATGCTTAGGATGAAGGGTGCTTGTTTTTTTCTTGGCCCAAACCCTCCTTGCACTCCTGGAGAAGAATATCAGGAGATGTTTGGGTTGTCTTTTGTTTCTGCTTTTCACTGTTTGCAAAAGAGTTCTGGTGTGACTGGATTTCTAGGCACTTCCATGGTGCCAATAATATTAACTTTAACTGGTGTTAAACCCCTGGTCAATTATTGGCTCTGTTGTCTTTATGTTCAATCTCTAACGCCCTCTCAAATGTTTATGGACTCGCTGTTGCCTTTGCTGAGCACTATACTGTGTGTGTAATAGCCACTTTGTATACCTTGGGCAAACATGGAAAACTGTTTTAAATACTATGTGGAAATCCATATGTTGTCTGGAATCCTGCTTTGCTTCTCATGCAGAAAGAGAACAGAAGAAACAACATGTATTTATTAAAGCCATATTTCTACAGATAGCTTAACCTCTGTCTTATAAATTGTATTTAACATCAGTATCATATTCTGTCTTAATCTACTGTTGCATTTTAAAGTCTGTTCCCATGTCAGTCTGGAGTGGTCCATGCAAATCAGTCCAATGGAGAGAAAACAGGATAGTGTTATGTAGGATCTCTTTAGTGTTATATCCAATTTTATGCTTTGTTGAGAGCAGAAGTCACACTATAACAATCCCTCAAAGGCTCAAAGCTAAAGGAACATTAATCAACAGCAAGTGACTAAATATAATGTCCATGTTGGAGTGAAAGGAGTTTGTATCTGGTTCCATGCACTCCATATGATGCCTGGGACTTTTATCAACTAAGGCTGAGGGGGAATCTCTAAAAAGAAATATTTGAGTAAGAATGACTTATCATGTGACTGAGATGAGTCCACTGGGAAAGGTGACTGGCCAAGTCCATGTTGACTAAGTAGATCAAGAACGAGTGCCACAGATATGTCTCAGTTTTAAATGCCTGTTGGCTGGTCTCATTAATCTGCTAAATTACCCAGCTCAAATTGCTTATGTGTAAGTGTTACATCAAGGTACACTATTTTGTATTAGCTGCCATATAAAAAGGAAACAGCCACTGAAGGTAGGAGAGAGTGAGGGTGAGTTATTGGCTGTTAAATAATCCAGCAACAAAGTACTTACTCATGGGGAACAAAAATTGCCGAGAAATATTCACAGGGGTATCTGATAATGTCTAATTTGTTCCCAGAATCACACATCATTGTTTCTGCATACTCCAGAGAGAGGCAAAAACAGCACAGGAGAGAAACAAATATACCCACAGACACACAAATAATTAACAGGCACGGGATCATAGAGTCCAGTATTAGATCTAGAATGCAGTGAAGACACAGCATAAGAAATGTTTATTATGAGCAAAATGAAAAAACCTGACATTAGGGCTGGCTGATTGCAGTTATGAATAACAATTCTTAAATCATCCATGGCAAACTCTTCTTACAAAGGAAATGAATTGTTGCAACACAATACATCCTTGTTGTATCGATATGATTATCTAGTTATCCATAACGTGTTGTAATTTGTTTTGATTTTTAAGTGTTTTTTAGCTGCAAAGCCTTAATGAGGCTTCTCTAAATTGATTAGGAACTGCGAGATACAGCATGGTTCACAGATTATTTCAGAGAGCTGTCAACATCCTGTGACTTTCATTTCATTGGATTTAATGATCGTTGGAAAAGGTGTGCATTACAGCCAGATACAATCACATTTGTCAGCATGATCCTTTTAAGTGCAATTCAATTAAAGTGTTATTCTCTAATTTTATTATTGCTCAAGCTGAGTGCTAATGCTAGCTACCAATAAAACTACAGGTAGATAATGGTATACAATTTAATTTAACTAATTGGAGTTTAGTGATCTAACATGCTTTTCATATCTTAATTCTTTGAATAATCTTTGATTTTTGCATCTGGTACAATTCTTTTAATGGAAAAGGGCAACTGAAAACATCAGTTACATTTGAGATTAAATTATCTAGTAACATCTGCCTTTAACAGTGTATCAGTATGCATGCGAATTTTCCTCTATTACCTGCCACTTGCATCCATTTTCCATTGTCAGTGTGCTTGACCTTGAAATTAATTTATCTAACTGTGCTTACATTCCTTATTAAGTTAACTGCAGACTTGGAGTGCCAGAAACATTCTCACCAAGGGGAAGCTGGCTAGATGACAAATTATAGGGTCAGGAGCAGAGATAAACCAGTCCCTGCAACTAGAAAAAGCCTTTACTTTTTCCGGCATGTGAAGAGTTATAGATAAATAAAGCACAGATGCATGAGCACATAAATACACTGGGATAAGATTATTTGATTTACTTGTAAACTCCTTACTGCTGCCTTTCAATACCAGTGGTTTTTGCTTGGTTTCTTGTATTTGCTTTATTTCGGGACATGGATATTCAGACTTGTAAACCAGGGGAGGCTAAGTTATCTTCACTGCACATTTATAACAGGAAATTCTGTGATTGTAGTGCCTCAGGCTCTCTCAGAGAGTTCAGGTGTTTTACTGTGAATTGAACGAACTTAAAATATTTCATCAAGGCACAACGAGAACTGAGCTCCAGGACAGTGGTGCTGCCCTGTCTGTCCTGGAGACCATGTGTCTGTGATCCCTTGTTGTGACTGTAATGTTTTGAATTAGGCAAACTTTTCTGTATTTTTTCTATAAAGAAAATGCAAGAAATTTAGGCCACATCCCCTTGTGCAGCAGGATGGTTTTATTTTGGACTCTTTCTGCTTTCTCTTCTCTACAGAGCCCTGATATTAGTGCAGAAAAAAGGTTTCAACTGTGTTCTCACTTCCTAACAGTGACAAAGCCATTAAGTGTCTCTGTCCTAGAGCCACTGTAAGTGACTGCAGTGTGTCCACAGAGCACTGAATTGCTCTGATGACCTCCCTCAGGTACTTGCAGCAAACCCGTTGCTCCAATAAACAAATACATGTCTGTCTTTAAAGGATTTGTGACATCTCTGTGACAAAGCAAAGTGCTATCATTCTCAAGATATAGATGGCAGTAAAGGCACAGGGGAGCACAAGGAGTTGCCTAAGGCTGTGCACAAAACTTGTGTGCAGGTTGTGCTGTAACAACAGAAGAGCAATGGCACAGGGAAGTAACCCAATAACCGAGGTCTCCTCCTAACGGCCCCATCACCAGGCTTCTCCTGCAGCAGTGTCAGCTATAGCCAAAGTGAATTCTCCTTACAGAATATGAATCCATACAGGCTCTACTCTGTATGGATTCATATTCTTCCCTTGAAGCAGCTTTTAAAAGGAAATCAAAAGGCCTTACCTATAAGGCCCATTTCTGGATGACATGGACCTTTTTTATACCAAATGCAAAGAGATTCCACTGGAAAAAAAAGCATCGTCTCTTTCTCCTCCATGTTCTTCAGCGATGATATTTCCAGAAAGAATGAGCACAAAGACCTTTTCTATATGTCCTTACTCAACTGTGTCCTCAGTTTCTAGCTACGCTTGGTTATGGCACACTTTCAAAAATACATAATCCAATATCTAACATCAATCATTCGCCTAAAACCATATCAGATAGTTGGGAAATCACAAAGTGTCCTTCTTCCTGGTGTGAGTCATTGCCTGCATTTGACATGATCTTTCACACTGTAGATGAATTGAATCCAGATTTCAACAGCTGGCTTCTACTTAAAAAAAAAAAAAAAAATACATAATATGTAAGAAAAGTAGCATTGATGTCAGAGGCAGGGTGAAGGGCTCACTCTGCATGCACATACTGGCCTTTGTTTGGTGTTTATCTGGGAGCAGAAATAGTGGCTGCCGTCGGGGACTTGGCATTGGGATAAGCATGAGAAAAGTCTTGAATGTAACAGAGGCTGCTGAGTGTTGATGCTGAAAATACACTGATTATTGTCAAATATGTTGTAAGAGTCTTGACAAGAGATTCATTCTATTCCTACTGTCTTGGGAAGTCATGACACTGCTGATGTGACATCACTGCTCACATGTACACAATTAGCTGACTTAATTATCATAATGAACTATTTAAGTTTTCCTGCTTTTCCTGCTGTGATTGTAGAATGTGGTTTGAATTCCCAGGACAACAAAAGTTGTCAATTCTGTCATTTGAACATTGTGGCTACTGTATGTGATGTTAGTTATTTGATTTGATATTTTTAAACCATGCACACTTACTGACAGAAGTTTCATAACTAGCTTAGCAGCACGTCATTTGGTGATGCTGAGCTTAGCATGCACTATCCCTCAACTATATTCGTAAAAATAAAGTGAATCAAGACATACATTTGCTTAAAAAGGCCAATCTGCCTTCTATATTTATAGCATTTTATGACAACGAATTCAAGTAGAAGGGTTGATGGGCCTTTACTCGCTGGGAACTTAGCCTGGAAACTAAGAACTATGCTGGGCTCTCTCTGGGGTGTGCTAACCTGGAAATAAAGATCCTGCTGATCAGATTCACTTCTCCTTCACCCAGCACCAATCTCGTCCATGGAGAGATGCTTTTTAAATGAAATGAGCCATTTAACTACCCCAGTGCTAGATGCTTTGGTGTTTTCTACAAAACTCAAAGAGAAAGATATGCCATTAAAACGATGCATCTACTTTCTGCTTTCTTTGACTATGAGGATTGCAGAAGGATCCTGAAGAAAGACTTGAAATTTGAGTGTTGGTTAAGAAACAGAAGATTTTTTTTGCCATACCCAGGATTTCTGTTCAAGCCACTTGAACTGTGGGTAACGCTGAAATATTTCAATAGATAATAATATATACCTGTATATAATTACAACCATAACTGCTTCTTGAATTGAGATGTATCTTGCTGAAATATTTTTCTTTATTTTATGTAATAGTCCAGTTTCATGTTCAGAGTAACTCTTGAGAAGCAAGAAGATACAAGTTTTGTAAACTAAACAGTGATATATTCGCTCTCACTCAAAAAGCACCATTTAGATTTTCCACCAGGAATAAACAGGGGAAACGTATTTAGGTGTAAGTACTTTGTCATGATGCAGTGAAGTGTAGTCTGTACTCCAGACTTAGCAAACTGTTAAATGATGCCATGGATGCAGTGCTAGTGGAATTTTGGATGAGGTTTTATTTCATGTATGTTAGTTTTTTGTTTCTTCTATATTTTTCAGAAATGTTTTATTGCTTCTATCAATTGCAAGAGTACATAAAACATTAATGATGAAGCAGTAAAAGAAATGATCTCCAAATATTACTGAAGATCCCTTGATAGATTTCTGTGCACTCTGCAACCTTTGTCTGAGCTAATTAAATAACTGGCAGAATAATTCTGGGGATGCTTACAGATAGCACTGCTGAGATGCTATTTCCAGAATGGATTTTTTTTCCTTAAACCTCCTTGTCTAGGAGGCAACCCCAGAGCCATTTAACCAGGGAAGCACCAGGCCTAAAATTGCCTATGATTAACATAGTAACAGGAACAGAAATGGATGTGAGGGCAAAAAATAATCAAGAATATAGCAAGCCATCATTAAAGCTCTGTATAGATGAATAGAAGTGAAATGAAATGTTTGACAGGTTTTGGAGCATCTGCTTTTATAAATCATCATTAATATGATAAAGACAATCTATTTTTCTATTCACTGGGTTATATATATTGTCTTGTACAACTTGTGGTTGGGGAAGTTTCTGTTTTCCATCTGAGTCTTAAATATGCTATTCAACAGCTTTACTCTCAGTGCCTGCCTAAACGCTGCAGTCTGAAAAACATGTGTTTTCAGAACCCAGCACGTTTTGTTTCTAATCTGACTGGTTTGTGTTACATTAGTACAGTAAGGTCCCAAATGGATTTGGTGCTTTGTTGAACTGAGTTCCAGTGCTGAGTAAAAGAGGTTTTGCGTGAAAAATATAACCTTAAAGGGAGAAAAAAAATAATTTCATAGTGCTTAAAAGAGGGGGAAACTGAAGCACTAACTGGTAAAATGACTGCCCACTACTTCACTATCAGCCAAACATCTGCTGAGCAGAAAATAAGATGCCTGGTGCATCCTGTGTGCCCATGCAGTGGTTCTCCAACAGAATGGAGCTTTGCTGTCTTCGCTGCCCTATCAGGAAAAAAGACCATTACACATAGACTTATTTGAGTCTTGTCACCATTTTAAATGTTCCAAGGATGGGTAGGACATCTAAATATTCCTGAGGCAGAGGTTTAGCTGATGTGAAATGTAAATGTGTATCCAATGCAATCTGATAGCACATCCACAACTTTGACAGAGCATTTTCAAGCCCCTGATAGCATTTTAGCTATTTAAAGAAGTAAATATCAAATTCTTGCAGAAATTAATTAGCAAGAACCTGCAATCTGTAAGGGCACTGCAACAGCCACAGCAGACAGAAGGCCAAAGCCCCATTAAATTATCCAGATGATCCTGGGAAAGGTGCTTAGTCTCTCAGACCACTAGGCTGAGAGCAAAGGGCAGGCAATCTGCGGTGAGAAAACTGATCTGCAACCTTTGTGTTATCCTTCGGCCCTGGGTTGCTGTCCTGTGCTGTTAACAGCAGTATTGTGGATTATTGCAAGGACGCAGGCACTGATCTCAGCTATCGAGCAGATCAGACTCCGAGAGAGCCAAGAGGACCTGGAGGGGTTTGTAGATGAAAGCCACTGGGTTGAACTGCAGTCAGAGCAAGCAGCCCCATGCTGGGCTCAGATGTAACCTGCTTAGTGCATCTTGTAGCTCTGCTCACTACAAACTGCTTCCTCTGGGAGCCAGGAATTGCTGTTTGCTGTAGGGTGGGAGAAGACCTATGTCACCTGCACTGGTGGGAGCAGAAAATGCGTTTTGGGGAAGTATGAGTGTAGGTGGGATATCTCAGCTCTGGACTTGCTCTCTCTGGGTCCTGGCAGTCCCCACGGCTTGAGCTGCCTCAGGTTGTGCCAAGTTATTCCCATGGGCTGTGTTCACACAGATCTACAGAGCATGAAGGACCCAACTTTGTGTGTGAGCATTCTAGAGTAGGATCTTGGCCAGGACTCAGCCGTGTGTTCCTCTGTGCACACAGGCTGAAGCAAGACAGCAATTGGCTTGTTATTGTGAGCATTAATTCTTGGTATGAACTATTAGTAGAATTAAGTGAGCAATTTATTTCATTCTTGGAACATATTACGGTGCTTTCGAAGTGGAGCCCCTATATACTAAGGTAATACTCAGTGTAGACTCTGTCATTTCAAGGAAATTTTTCCACTGTAGTCGGTGTTCATTTTAATGCTGAGCTTTTACCACAGCACAGTAAGAAAAGATGCAACACTTTCTGCGTGAAGGTATTTGCTGCAGTTGAGACACTGAATTTTTGCTGCAGCCAATACAACTTCTGTCCTGCCCTGGTGATGACATGGTCTTGCAAAGCTTCCCAGAAGCGCAGACGTCTCCCTCTGAAATGCAGCAATTCCTGGAATAGCGATACTTTAAAGTGGTTTCTGGATGTATCCAGAGTGGTGCAGGTGTATTTTAGGACACTTGTGAGCTGGCTTATTTCTGACTTGTGGTGTTGTATATTTTTGTTTCTATTTTTAATCAATGTGCTGGTTTGCAGAGAAGTTTTTCGTAATGTCAATGTCTACTGCAACACATGCTGCACGAATCATTCAGCAGAGCCAGTATTGCTTTTGAAAGCTGTTTCAAGTCGGCTATAATGGCACATTATGAGCAGTAGTGACCAGAAAAGAGCTGCACCCTTGATACTGTTTCTATTTGATTTGGTCTCCCCAGCTTTTAAATTTACTGCTTAGATTAGGAAATTCCCAATAACCTCTGAAGAGCGGCAGGTTCTCTCCTCTCCCCTGATGCTGAGGCAGCTGGGAGCCAGCCCTTGGCACAGTTTGGAGTAATGTCAGGGGTTTTGTAGCTGGTGCTTTCAGCGAAGGCTCCAGAGGGGCTGCTTTTTTGGTCTTAGGTTGCCGGAACATCGGAAGCTTGTGTGCATGCCCTGACAGCCCCTGCTGCCGGGGCCGGGGAGGCTCACTGCCTGCACAGGCTTTAGTGCATGGAGCAGGGCTGCCAGCAGAGCAGGATTTCCAGGTCCCCCACTGGCAACAACCTGGAGCACCTCTGTGTGCTGACTCAACCGTGCCTCCTCCCAGGTGGGCTCTCTCTGAAGTCCCTCTGCCATATCGCTGAACACTAAAGAGTTTGAAATGAGTTGTCTTTTCTTTCTTTCTTTTCTTTCTTTCTTTCTTTCTTTCTTTCTTTCTTTCTTTCTTTCTTTCTTTCTTTCTTTCTNCTTCCTTCCTTCCTTCCTTCCTTCCTTCCTTCCTTCCTTTCTTTCGTCTTCGCCAGGTCATTAGCGTGAAATTTGAATAGGTTAAAATATTATTCGTCTCTAACACTGTGAGGGGACAGAGGCCTGGCTAGCCCAGGTAATCATAGCGGAATTCAAAGCCCATGGTTGTGCTTTCAAGCAGCAATAGGTTACTCATTACTGCAGCTTTGAACAGCTTCCCTGTGGGTTGTGTGCGTCTCTGCCACCAGCACTACTGGCACCAATCAATTAGTGTCACAAGCAGTTGTAGAGAGGGCCAAGCAGGGAATGTGTGTGGAGCTATTCTCCCACCTGCTGTTCTTACTGGTGAAGCTGGAGGGATCTGGCCTGCCGGCATGGTATCTCTTTGGGAGCTAATTAGTTTGGAAGATTACAGAAAGCAGGATATATAGGCTGCCTGATCAATCTCCTCTGCAGCCCTGTAAAGGGAATAGGTAAATGTCATTTTCATAACACTGGCATAAAAATTGAGGAGTAGAGGCCAGATGTGGTCTCTGCCATAGTTCACAGCCATCGGATTCAGAAGAGTGGGGACTGGAGCAAATTCCTCTCTGGGAATATCTGGGGTGGGGGAAACTGCTCCTTTTGGAGGGAATCCTGAGGAAGCACAAGCAGCAGGTGACAGTGGTGAGCACAGAAGGAGAGTCTGTATGTGGCATGCTTTGAGCCCACTGGAGCCGGTGTTGTCCAGAGGGGGTTCATGATGAGTCCCCTGTGCTCTGGCACTACCCTGGTGCTCTGGCTGCAGCCAGACTATGCCCCTCACTTTTCCAAGAGCTTCTCTCCCGTTCTGCTTTCCGCAGCCTGTGCTGTGTGGCTGCTGGTGGGGAGCTCCGTGTGCTTTGTGCAGCACCTCTCGCCAGTCAGGAGGCAGGGGGTTCGTGCTCCTGCCTCATTACTCAGGTCAGTGGAAATAATGACAAGCTTTTCCTTAGATGTGCATTCAGAGAAGTCTGCAGTTAAGATTCTATCAAAAATGAAAAACAGTGTGCAGCAAAATAATTATTTTTGTAAGGCTTTTCAGATTTTACCGATGATGAGGGAAACAGCAGGAGTTCGCAAAGGGAATATATTTTATTGATGCCAAGGAATTATTGCATCAGTATTAGAACTTCAGGGGCATGTAAATGTTCGGGACAGTGAAATGTCGCATTATTATGGAAAAATTGTGCCTTTGAATGAGAGTAAAAAACATTGAAGTGCTGTAAGAGAGTTATTTATATGACTGTATGGGTGATTTGGAAACATGCTGTTGTTGAAGTGGGTCGTGGACAATTCTTCTTCCTCTTATGTCATTCAACTATAGCTCTGGGATAGCTCTTAAAAAAAGAAAAAAAGAAAATTTTTTCACCTGCATTTTAAAAAAACCAACCAGAGTCAGTGACTATTGAAGAATAAGTGATTAAAGTTGAGATTTACTTGAAGTTACTGTCTGTAATTTGTGGTGTTCTAAAATATTCCAAAGTTTTTTGTTTCAAAGAAGAAAGAATTTTCTCTTTTCCTTTGCCACTGTCTCATTTCAATGTTCCAGTCTAATAAGCAAAAGCCAAATTTTGTTTCCTGAAGGATCAAAGGGAGAATGCCCAGAGCAAGCCTGTGTGAATACACAAACCCAGCATCTTGCTTTGCAACCAGCAGCACAAATGCTTCCCTCGAGGGCAGCCTTGGACAGTGCATCTCTGCACAGGGGCCCCAGCGCAGGGACCAGAAGCAGTCGCTGCCTGCACAGGGGATTCCTTACTCAGGTTCCTGTGTTGTAGCTGCTGTGCTGTGCAGGTACTAGGGCTGCTGCAAGAGCACTGAGAGCCATCTCCGAGGTACCTTTCACATCCCCAGCTGCCCTCTGCAGGTGCAGTTCTCTTTTTTCTCTTTCTCTCTGAGCATTTGAAATGCACATCTTGTTCACTTAAATTTGCTGCTCATCTCCGGAAATGCACGCTGGGCTCTCTCTGGGGGAGAATTGGACAGTTAAAAGTTTAGTTCTACTTTTTCCTCTTTCTCAAAGCCTTTTTTCTCCATACTGGTAAGATGATGCAAGTTATAAATATGTTTTGTGTTTTGGTTTTAATGCCATTTCAATGCTGGCCAAAATCTTGTTAGGCAAAAGTCTAATTGAAGCTGCAATTATCCTCCCACAACTTGCTTAATTAGAGGACCATTGTATACTCTACCACCAAACATAGTTTTGGGAGATGAAAATTGCTAGAACAAATTTTGCTGGAATAGTTACAGTAGCAGAGCCTTTTCAACACCAGCCCCAGCCTTGCCAGGGTCTTGCAGCTGAGCAGCTGCTGAAGAGCTCCAGTAGCCCCAGGACCAGGCCTTGAAGAGTACATTCATTCATTGCCTCTCAGCTGAGCATTGCTCTTGAGTCTGGGGCTTTGAACCTGTGAAGAAGGTGAGTGAAAAAGCCCCTGGAAGCACTTTGGGAGCTGAAGAGGATGTGTTTTACAGCCTCTCCTGTCAAGCTCTGTCCTGTCCTTGCATTATCTTTTAAAGAGATCCCATGCTCCCACATTTACATGCCTGCCTTCCCCCCTTCGACAATGCATGGCTCCTTGACCTACTATTCTTAACCTTAACTGACAAAAAGATTGTAATATAAATAGGACATTTATAACTAGCGTTGGAAATCTCTTCTGTTGTGTGATTATCTACAAAGTGTTATTACCCCCTTTTTGCACAGGAAAATACGCCTAGATTCTTATTGATCCACCTTGAATCAATGCTTTTAAAAATCTTAGACACATTTTACTTAAGAGCAAAAGCATGCATTTTATGTTTTGACATGGTATTATTGATTGGAAAGGAGAGAGCAGTGCTCTCCACCTGACTGTCTCCTCAGTTTCCTAGTCTGGCAGTGTCTGGTAGCACAACATCCTTAATGGCTTTGCTCCTGTTTTCTCTGCTTGTTGCCTCTCCTCTTTATCCTCCCAGTCCTCAGCACGGTGCCTTTCTCAGTTTTTTAAAGTAATCAATATTGTGCTCAAGCCTCCCGCTGTTCGCTGTCACTCATATTTGGCACAGCTATAAATTATGTATGGGTCTTTCTTGGCCTATATAAAATTTCTATTGCATTTGTCAATTGCTAATCAATAGTTCACTTTTCTTCTCCTCAAAGACACACACGTGTTCTGAAGTTTTAACGCAAGCAGACTTCCATCCTTACATGTAGATGAGGAGAGCAGTAAGGCTTCAGCTGGTGAGTGAGAAGCTGCAGAGGTACAAATCTAGACCTGGTGGTCTATTTGAGAAGACATTAATATAAATCTTCTATCTTCAGGGCTTTGGTTTCTGCATTTCACTCTGGAGCTATATGTTTCACAGCCATGGTAGGCAGTGTTTTAGCATGGCTTTGCTTACCTGTGACCCTTTCAACCTCCGCTGCACAAGATGCTCACAGTGGTGGAGTGTTTGAACTTCCAGAGCTAATGGCAACTGACATGTAAGTCAACCTTAAAGAAATCTCAGCAAACCCAGTCACTTAAACTAATATGGCAGTGTCTCTTTAAGGAGGCATATTGACAGTCTTTGTAAAATGTCATGTTATGTTGATGTCCCAATCAAGTGCATGACTCTCCCTCCCCCTATCCAAGTTTTCACAAGCCTTGAAATTGGGTTGTAAACCAAAAAAAGTAACAAATAATTCCTTTGTATAAAAAGGGCATTTTTAAAAAGTTGGATTGCTGACTATCTGAAATAAGTGAGCAAGCCCTGTAGCATCGACTTCTGCTACAGCATCTTTAATACATACACAAGTGCTGTTAGCTGAGGCAAGGAGAAAGTACCAGTGGAGTGAGACTGCTTGAAACCATATTTTGCTTTAGGCAAAACAGTGTGCTAAAAGAGCTGAAAAAAAGAAAAGCTGCCTACTGCTATCCCTGCAACATTAAACATCAAAACTCGAGCCATTTGCTAGTGAAGGTTGGTCGCTTGAATAAACGCTTGAGATTTGAGAAACTACTGGTCATGATGGGGAGAAGAGAAAAGAGAGCTTATTCCTTCAAAAACCTGACACCTCTCATCACTGCAGAAGACCAGTTGCTGCCTAAGTAAATCCTCAATTAGGGTGTTGGCTGCACATCCTGGAGCTGTGCTCGATGGAAGGATTTGCTAGAGCACTCTCTATTTACAACTACATGTGCTACAGCACTTTCTGATTCGGAGTCCAGCAGGGTTTGACCTTCAGGCCATGCTGCAAAGGTCTCTTGGTTTTGAAACAGATGGTGCCGCTTTTATTCACACTGAGTAGTGTTTTCCTCCTTAAGAGGGCTGACATCTCAGCTAAGTTACACAAAAGTAGGTCCAGCTGTCTGGCTTTTCCAAGAGTGGGTTTTCAAAAAGGCATCATTCTCCAAAATGCAGAGTGCTCAGGGGCACTTGAGTGACTAGTTGGTGTCCAGGCTTTTGCCTGTGAACGGGGGACATGTGAGCCAGGTGTCCTGTGGCAAGGAGAGACCAAAATGACAAAAGCTTATGCAAGGGGGTGTGCCGCTCATCTGGGCTACAGCAAATTACTTTTTTTGTCATAAGGGAGTACAAAGGTTGATGACAGATTGGTAATATAAGAGGTAAAGAGACTGTATTATTAATGGAATAAGAAATAGTTTCATAGAAAGTTGATTCCCTTGTATGGGTTAAACCTCTTTCTCTGAGATAGCTGAAGGTTTTGGGATGGTTGAGTAGAGGAGTTTGGAGGACTGGATGGTGAATCCAGATCATGGAAATCTAGAGATGGAGATCTGTATCATAAATATCTAGAGGTGGGGATGATGGAGTTTTCAGCCTAAATCATGGAGACCTAGAGAAGATCCACTGTTGTTGGCTCTTCCAGGTTCACACAGGTGTGACCAAGAATATTACACTGCACATTGCCTTTCAGCCAGCCCAGAGGGCCCACCTGCCTGAATACAACAGGAGCCCTGTGAATAGCTGTTCCTGGGCAAAAAGAATAAATGTGGAGGACTGATAGCCAGAAGGAGTAAAGGAGAGACTTGTCTAGTGTCATAAGGCATCAGAGAGGCAGGCTTGGGTGGTAGGATCACTTCTGCTGCCTTCCTTCTGAAGCTTCTGCCCATTAGCAGAGCTCCATTAAGTACTTAATAAATTAATTTGGGAAGGACTCACTGCCCCATGCCCTGTGCTGATTAGCAGCATCACTTCCAGATGATCTGCAAGTTGCTGGGTGCAGAAGCCCTGTGCCTGTGTACCTCTCATTGTAGTTCTGGCAGGGTTTTATCCAGTAACTGCTATTACAATATATTAGATTTCTGGGCTGAACTTAGGTGGAAAAAAGAGAAAACATAGGGAAATATGCATTCAGAGTCTAAGTGAAACTTCTTTGCAATGAGAGAAATGGGTTGTGCATGTACCTCATAGCAAACACTCGGGTATGATCTGTGCTCTTTGGCTTCAACAGCTTCTCCTCTGCCAAAGGCTGAGCTATGTGACAAGTCAGGCAATTTGGGAAGAGTGCAGGCTCAGTTCAGAGTCATAGCAGAACACTTCAGTAAAGGAACCCTATGGACTTACCAGGCTTACCTAAGAATCCAGAAATGCTTTTAAGTTTTGTGACTTTTAACTAACTCATTTTCTGAATCTGGAGAACTACTTATTTTGGCATGTGTGATGCTGAATTGTAAGGGACAACATACAGTAGCCCTTTCTTTTTTGTGTTTTCTTTCTTGTCTCTGGCAAATGGGGACAGATTAGCTGAGGTTGAGTGACGAGGTCACTGCCCTCAGCTATCTGCAGTGTCCCCACTGCATGGTCAACTGAGCCATTTGTGAATTAGCTGCTGAGCCACTGATTCCTGCAGCACAGAGGTTTAAAGTGGGCTGAAATTGTTTATGGTTAACCTGCACATTAGTTCAGAAGCTGAACTGCGATGCAGAAATGGTTTGAATGCCGCCATGTCAAGAGTGAGACAGACAGTATGGGACAGCGAAGCTTGCTTGCCTATGAAGCAGAGCTTGTGCTAGGTGTCTTCTTATTTGTGCAGTCTGAGGCAATGATTAAGGGTCTTGTTATAATTTGTATTTGTCTCTACAAAACCTATGTTCTCTCCCTTTCCTGAGAGAGGAGGCCATTTGATTCACCGCTTTTCCCTGGTGCCGGGAGGGTTTCTGTGTGAGTACAGGACCCACTAAAGTCAGCAGAGAAAGTGAGAGAGAGATTTGGCCATGCAGAGAAAGTTGCAAGAGGAAATAAATTTTTTTTCCGCTTTGAATTTCCAAGAGGATATTTTTCTAAGTTCTGATGGAGCTTAGATCATCCCTGGGACACTTCTTTGTTAATATCACTCCTATATAATTATTTTTGAAGACTCTAGCCAGAAGGAAAGCATACTTTCCTTGGATGCCCTGGTCAGCTTGGTGTCTGCCCACAGGCAGGCTCCAGGAGGTGCTGTTTTGATAGACATACCAACCAACTTCCATGCATCTCTCAGCCTTTATTGTTTCTGTTTGTAGGGCACCTTTTTATACCTGGAAGTGGGGAAAGAAGGATGAGTTTTTTCACTGCTGACCTTGCATATTTTGCTCTTCTAGTTAGCGTTTACCCTAATACTGAACGCTTTCATTTTAGAGTAGATGGTTAGGAAAGTTAGCAAGGGAAGAGCAACTGTCCTTGCTGAGACCCTAAGAACTTGTTTGGACTCTTTTCCCATGTCTGTGCTAGCCAGGCCATGCTCTCACGGTGCTGCAGAGGGCTCAGTGCCCAGCAGCACAATTCCCTGGAAAAGCAGGCTGCAGGCCGTTGGATGGTGTGAAACCTCTCCATCAGTGGAGATCTCCCATGGTCGCTCCAAACTCTGGTAAGCCAACAAGCAAGACCAGAAGTGCTGCTCATTTCCTCCTGGCTCTAATTCTCATGGCGCCAATGGGAGCTGCTCATCCCTTTGGGGAAGAATGGGAAACAGGAGGCCAGGAGCCTCGCTGGCGCCCCTGCCAAAAGTCTGCAGAGGGGCTGGGTTTGTAGGATTGTAAATCATCTGGAGCAAGAGAGCTCTGTTAGTTAATCCCAGATGAGGATCAGATCACCTGCCTTGCAGCCCAGGCCATTTCCCCAGGACCACTGCACTGGCTCAGATCCTGTTGGCTCTAATTCCACCCTTTGTTCTATTTTTGTACAGTAGGTTTTTTAATTAGTAATTCTGCTGAATTCATAACACGTTGTGACTGCACATCCCCTGAGCATAAATAGAGCACAGAGAAGAAAGGGGGCAGTGATTTAATGCCAGATCATCGTGGGCCCAATTCATAAAAATGTTATACTTTTTATGTAGGAGAAGGAGCATCCATGTAGCATATTTGGAATTCATTGAATCTTCTTTCTTATGCATAAAAGTTGCCAACTGCTCATTACTCACTGAAGGGATTCATAACTCAAAAGAGGGCAGAAGCAGAAGAAAAATGAGCATGCCCTACTTAATGTGTAAAATTCAAATATTAAAAAAAGAAAGAAAATCTGGCAGGGATACAGGGTAAGTAAATCATCTCTTTAAAAAAGAAACCTCTAATAATTACCTAAGTACAAGATTCATGGCTGATAACTAGTCAGAGCACAGATATGCGCATAACCTCGCTTCAGCTTTTAAACAGCACTCGTGATTATTTTTGTTTTAAACAATAGCAAGTCTGTTTTCCTAGGAAACTGCATAGTTCAAACAAAACTTTAATACATTTATTGGGGGAGCCACATGCAGGAAATAGATTATTAGGGGAGAAGATGTTCTTCTATTTACGGTGATCCTAGAGCAGAGAATACAGAGAAAACACATTAAGAAGCACTTCACATTTTTCCTTTGCTGTAACCCAACCCAGACTTGTGCCCAGAAGAGACAGCCTCCTTTGATCATTGCAGATCCATATTGACATGTCCCATGCCATCCTTCACTCTCTAATCTCTCAGCACTGTGCACATTGAACACATTGCTGTACACACACTCATTACTGTTCCGAACAAGAAACCACATATACTGTACCAGAAACCACAACTAGACAAAAGTCATTGGTCAAAGATCATTTACATTCCTTTTTAGTTGCTTCTCCCTCCAGAGAAGCTCTGATTTATCAGGAGATTTGTGCTGTAGTTTTTTCCCGGCACAGTGCTTCTTTACACTTGCATGGGGACAGGAGAGGTGAGGGGAGATGCAGCAGCTTTACTTTGCTGCTGCTTTTTCTTTTCAGTTCCCTGACTTCCCAGCTGTCTCTTTCACATTGAGCATGAGAAACTTCTCTCAGCTGTCTCTTCTTACCTGTCTTGGCACCTCTCTTGGAGGAGGACAACAGTGGAAGGAGAGATGGTGGCACACGTGTTGTAACTCCAGGTACAAAGCCCTTGCAGCAGACAGAGGTGCAGCTGTGCCTTAGGGAGTGCAGAGCTGCTGTGTGCTGAGAGCCAAGGCAGTACCAGCGTAGTACAGAACCTCCACTGTGGGGTTTAGGGGTCAGAACACTTGGATGGGGAACAGTGTTGATTTCGGACAGTGAGTGTAAAATGAAAGGATGTTGTTTTGAAAGCAGTGAGAGTGTCAGGCATGGCCCAGCAGCCCAACGTGGTGCTTTTGCAATGCAGGGTTAGAGCTGGAGAGCAGCAACACTGTGACAGCCACAGCACTGCTTTGGTGTGAGCCGGGCAGCCCCTGGGCCGGCGTTTTTGGTGGCTCAGGGTGCACCAGGTCCCTTTTCGCCCCTCCTCCCGGAGAGGGAGAGAGCATGCTCATCTTCTTGGCATCTCCTATTTACTGATACCACCTCGGGGCACTCCCTGAAGCTACATCTATGCTTGCAGAGACCTCAGCCCTCCCCAAAATACATCAAGAATTCTGGTGAAAGTGGCAGACAGAGAAACAGCCAAGCATTTTTTGACTTTCAAGGCTGACTAGTACATAGACCTCCCACAGCAACCTGTAGAAATCATTGCCATCGGTTTCAGTGGGAGCATGATAGAGCCTTTAATGAGGTCAGCTATAAGGACATGGATTTGACATCAGAAGCAGTTCCTGACATGCTTGTTATCTGCTCTTGGAGGAACCCCAGCTTGCTTTCACAGCCGGCAAGATACCAAATCCAACAACTTATTCTGGAGTTCTCTTTGGTTTTTTACTAATAGGCAGATTCACAGACAGGCATAAATATTGAAGACAGGGTCTAAGGTGTGTGTCCACCCTCATTTCATACTGGAGATCTCAAGAGAGCTGCAGGCAACTCTACCCACAGCTTCGATGTGTAAGGGGAGGATGGTTTCAGTTGGCAGAAGTCGCTGAGCGCCAGGGGGTTGTTAGGTGATGCATTTTGAAAGCACGTAGCAATCAGAGGCCATACCCCATCCTAAGTCAGGCATGGCCAGTTTCTTCCTCCCAGACACTCTTTTCCCTGCACTTCCAAATGGATGTAACATTCCCCTGCCCTGCCATTCCCAGCTAGCATATACAGTTTCTGCAACTAGTCAAGAGCTGCTGAGTAGCATCACAGAAATTACCACATCTGAATGGACCCCCAAGCAATTCCTGTCCACATAAAGTTCATTTAAAAAATTGCTTGAGATAAGAGCAGCTGTGTGAACATAAGATGCTTCATTATTTTATTGGGCATCTGATTTGTATCTCACTTGCACAATTTTTTCACTGGATTGACCTTATTGCCCTCATTGAAGTTTACTAATAATTTATACAGATCAGAATCAGTCCATATAATTATATATCATAATTATCAGCTGCTATAAATTGGGGTTGGTCCACTGAAGTCTAATTACACCACCTAAGGAGCTGACTCATTTGTTATGACTCTGTTATACAATAGAGTGAAGCTAATTATACTGTGTGTCTATGTGTGCATCTTGGTGTGTATTTTCCGCCTCTCTTTATTCTCTTTCATTCCCCATTGATTCTCCAGTGTTTCCAATTACATTAGTTTTTTTGCTCCCTGTGGAAATAGTTTCCAAGAGACACTTTTAGGAGCCTGGAATTAACTGACAGTCTGGAAACTCAATTTTGTGGTCTTGTGTTTGCTGTGATCTAGAGGCATCAAATTGCATACATTTTTACAAATCTAGCCTTTCAACATGTTTCAGAGTCAAATTTATAGCTGTGTATGTGCTTGCCGTTGTCATTCTAACATCCCAAGCAGAGAGTGTTTCCCCTTCTCTTAGAAAATGAGCCTTTGATGAGAAATGCAAGGAAGTGGCATTTTTGTTAGTGCTGTTGCAATGGTGAGAATCGGAAACTTTGGATGACGCTTTTTTTGGTAAGGTAGGGGAGAAGCGACCACGGCCTGTGCTCATCCCAGCACTCGTTGAATCTGAAGTGATCTTGCATGTACGTGGTGCTGTTCAGGGGTGGGTAGAGCTGTTCAGGGGTGGGCAGTGCTGCTCACAGGTCCCAGAGTCCCTCCTATGGGATCTGGGGAATGCCCCACAGGCTCAGTGCATCCCTGAACATGTTCCAGACAGCTCTGAGCCGTACTCTGCCATATGATCCAAACGAACTTGTCTGATGACTGTTGGAAGTTTCAGCTGTTACTAAATCAGTTGGGGAAAGCTTCCAGAGATGGCGTTGGGTATGTGAGATTGAAGTGTCCAGATAAGGTGAGCGTGCAATGGGCATATCCAGTGCTACCGAGAGTTTCGGGAAACAGCTGACATACGGCTCGTTCAAATTTCCAGAGGCTGGGAAATATAAACAGAACACATTTAAATGTATTAAATATAGAAAACATTTTCCTTTTGCTCAAGTGTGCTGCAACTGAGTGCTGCCCTCTTTTTTACGTCCTTCTGCATTTTAGTGCCTGCAGTCATTTTATTCACTGATTTGTTCTGTATTAATTGTAGTGGTGTGGCTTGCTGAGTAACAGGTACATGACCATCCCAGCCGTGCTGTTGCTGTAGGATAATGCTGACCTGTCAGGTTAGCAGGGATCGCCACTCAGCTGCCACGTCCCTGTGGGGTGAGACAATGGCGTTCCCACAGGGCAGGTCCCCGCACGCCACGGTCACGCAAAGGGAGGGGCCACGTAACTGTAGTCGGCACAGCCTTGGTACGGGGTGAAATATGTGGATGCAAAAACAGTATCAAAAATTAATGTCACATTTAATGGAGTTCTGCATGGAATGCTGTGTTTTTACTGAGCAAATTGTCCATTGTGGTCATCTTCTCTGTCCTTTCAATCAAGGCAAATGTCATGCAACCTCTATTACAGCATGGAGACATAAGGGTCAGGAACACAAACTTAAATCAAACTTACTGTGTTGTAACACCTGTAGGACAGAAGAATGCTCACTCTTAACTGCTGCTCACACCTTGACCTGCCAACAGGACAAAAGAATAAAAGCCTTGGCTCGTGCCATAGCTGTTGCTCATCCATTTCCATAAGTGCTGTGGGAAGACAAAAACCTCAAACTCCCCAAAAGAGAAGTTAACTTTTTACTTTTTTCATCTGTGCAATACCTTTCTAGTAAATCACCTCTCTGCTCAGAATCAGGGCATCTCTGTTTCCTTGCTGTTTCTGTGACTTACTGTGTTCAAGCTCTGGTTTCATGTGGTGCAATTGTGGTATTAAAAAGAGGGACCTTCTGTCAGATACTTCTATTTAGGTGATGATAAACAGATTAAAGTCAAAACTGTAAAGAAAGGTAAACTAGCAATTAAACCATCAAAGCTAACCCACTGCAGGTTTTGTTAAATCCCCTGGGCTTTAACCAGGTGGAACCCAATCACTTTAAGAGAGCCAATGAGGTTGTGGTTTTACGGGTGCAGCGATGGCAAGATTCCGCCCTCTGCGCAAAATGTTTACAGTCTTTATCTCTGGTTCTTCTCTAGTTTCAGCTGCTTATACTCATTGTGTGAATTTATTAGTCACTTGTAATTTCTTCATTGGTTTTTGTTAAACTGTTCCCTGGCTCATGATCTTGGCAACCAATTTATGTTGGTTAAACAAGCTTGCTTCTCAAGCAGGTTTTCCCAATGTCACAGTTCCAGTATTAGCTCTCTTTATTGAGTAATGCTACTTCTTATCCAGGATGAGATCAGACTTCATAACAAGTGGATCAAAGCCATCCAGTTTAGATCCAAAACTGGAGCTGAATCCAAGTATTCTTGAAATCTGAGGATGTTTGAGTTCTAATTTGACCCTGCCATGGGGAAAGGTTCAAGCAGTAAAGTTCAGAGTTGGATTTGTATTATTATATCATTAATTAAAGACATTTTTAGTCACGCATTTTGATGCTGGGTCCATCTTTTATAACCAATGGTCAAATGTGATGAACTCCTAGACTGTCCAACAAAGAGGTTTAACACCTGCTGAGATGGGCAGCACAAGATTTCCCCAGACATGCTCTGTTGTACTTGAACAATGTAACTTGTGCTGGCAGCTGGAGAAACCTGGTCAGTTAATAGATGGAAACCTAAGAAGCAGCAAAGGGCCAAACTATTTTTTTATCAGAGTACTTTGATTCATATTAAATGCTACACATTTCTGAACACTCTACTTGGATTTCTACCCAAATACCAAAGGGCTCTTACAGATGTATCCATAACAAAGGCAAAATTACTGAAACCTCATGTAAGAAATGCTGCTTTTAACTTTTCCTTCAGCTGAGTTTTGCAAATGAACTACTGCTGATTTGTTCAGATCTGGCCCAAATGCTCATATTGATTTTGTGGGCTGTTCACCCAAACAGCTCAACTGTGGCAAAGGTTTGACCCCTCACCTCCCCGACGCCTGGACCAAGATGTTATGGTGTGCAGCGATGCCGATAATATTGCATTTCTCAGGAGCTTTTAATGCTACAGTGTGATGAAGACTCCTCATGATACATGAGTTTCAAATCCAAAAATTTATATGTTATAGCAGTATTTCAAAAGAAATTCCTCAGAATGCTTTTTAATAATGTGAACTCAGAATCTTATATTTCAGTTGTAAACAAAGAATTGTACCATTATAAGTGATTAGTTTCTTTTTTATTATTACTTAAAAATGAGAGTAGCTGGTTTTCTAGATAAACACACTTTTGCACCAGCAAATATTTAATATGTTTCAGCCAAACAGAAACAAAGTGTAATAACTGTGTAACTAGGATCATTTTGAAAAGAGCCATGAGTTGTGTAATTGTGGCTTTGTAGTTTATATAATCTGCAAAACCTGATATAAACCTTTGAAGGATTCTGAAGTTAGTGCTATGCCAGAGTTTAAATGAACTTTGTTCCTGTTCTCCATGCTCCGTTGCTGGTGAAAAAGGAAACATCAATAGTCTCTTCATGAAGTATTTTTAAAATATTTATCTAACATGAAAATTTTTGAATTACAATGTTTTTGCAAACTAGTAATGTCCCTGTTTCTGTCTGCAAATTACATTAAAAGCAACTATATACATCATTCCTCCTCTAATATGGAATTGTTGTAGGGACCTGTGGTCCTCTATGGGCCCATACTACATTAACCTCATGAACCCATCACTCCTTCTTTATAATTTCTTTATTATGAAGGGTTTTGTACTGAAAAACTTTGACAGTGTTGACCTAAATGAAAAGGGGTTAGGAAATAAATATGGCTTGCTAATAGTGCAGCCAGTGTTTTTAGAGGCTTCTAGCTTTCGGAGTAACACATCTGGTCATTATAGTTTGACTTTTATATTTGAGGGGACATGAAGAGGAGAATCAATGCTATGTATTTACCAATTAATTGACTTTTAGCCTTAAATGAAAAGGGAATTTTCTTGCATGTGCATTTGGTTACCTCTAGCCTGTACCTTGTCTGTGTCACTTAAACTTTTTTCTCATCTGTAACCGGATCCAGTGACACTTATCTATTGTAGAGAGATATCATGAAGATCCATTTCATGTTGTAAAGATGTTCCATCAAAAGGTAATTTCCAGAGCTCGATACCATCAATACCTCCTATTGATTTCAGTGAGGTATGCAGTGAAAGTAATCCAATAATAAAAGCATTCAATAATAATGTGAGGTACAAATGTCAGATTTAATAGAAATATTCCTGGGTTTCTATCTCCAGTGGGTTAGTTTCACCTTTATCAACATGTAATGGTGATTTGACTTCATTCACAATGAGCTATGCCAAACACAAGTAAGGTGAGCATCAGGCACAGAAATGTTCCACTCTTTCCTGTTTTCCTGGATACTTTTTAAAGTATTTTAATGTGTTCACCATTGCTAGTGACACTTAAGTCAAAATGAAGAAAAACTATCTAACATGCAGTATTCAGCTAATTTCCCATCTCCAAGCAGGGCTGTAAATTTCAGCAGCTACAGCTACACATAAGGGTGATTTGGGATCTATCTGTATTTTTCATGCTGAGGCCAGTGTAAAAGTACTAGAAGTAAACGTGAATGCAATAGAATTGATATTTTTATTTTACTGTGTCTCTAAAAAAGAATAAAGGTGGATTAACATAAAGAGCCCTTTATTCTGTGAGTATGTACACCGTGTGATTCTAGGATGGTTTATGGCCTAACTGTACGTTCTGCGGGATGATCTCTGGATCCTGAACGTTCACACGATAGCTTTGCAGTGGCATGTCCAAAAGGATTGGGTGAGTCTCACAGAACGTGATGGAGGAGTTGTCCTTGAAGGCTTTGTACAAAATACCTGACACCTTTCAGTGCCAATGGGAGAACCTGTCTCTGTTTTCCCAGCATGTTGTAACAACTCTCACTGCTGAGCCCCGCTCTGGCTGCAGCAGGAAGTTCTAAACAAAACGTTAAAATGTGTGTTTATGCTCAGTGCCAGATCTCAAGCACAGGAGAGAATCCCAGTGCCAATTTATTACTAATTGTCCCTCCTGGCATTGTCTGTTCAACTTCTTGGAACTGCCAACCCTACAGATCACTGTAAATACTAATCTTCTTATACTTGAGGTATCAGGTTTTCTTTGATGTTACCAAACATGTTGACTCTTATCTTGGTTGAATGCACAATCCAGACACAGTTATCATTAATAATGTTGTGTCTGCTGCTTCATTATGGAGAAAATAGCAAGATGCTTCCTTTCAAAATGATAGCTTTTCAACACTTCAATAATGATCAAGCCTATTTGATTTACACCCTATTTAATGTTCAAAATGAGGCACATTTACATGTCTGCATTTAAAAAGGGAGCTAGGCCCTCATCCTGGTAATGCGTGTGTATGTGCTTAGCTCAACACTCACAAGCCCCTTCCAGTAAACAATGTAGATGAATAAATATGTGCAGGACTGAGGTCCTGTGCTCCATTTACTTTCATGGCTGTCCTAGAGGCAAGGGTTTTTCTAATATATGTGGTCAGCTTCCAACTCTCAAAGGGTCTGAATCTGTTAGCTTTAACTGGCACAGGCAGATCCATTTAATTCTCTATTCATGTGATATTTTGCCAAGTCATTAGCTTAAGTAGAACTATTCATGCAAGCAAAGACTTTCAGACAGAATCTGAAGAGTTAAAAAAAATTACATGTACTAAATTTCATTATATAGAAGATTAAAAGTCATTCACTAAATTCCACACTCTTGTAAACATAAGGCCTGATCTTCACCTGCAGTAAATTGGCATAGAGCTCTTGATTTCACCGGTGCCACTGCAATTAATAGCAGCTGAGCACAAGTCAGTTTTCTATACAGTGACATTTTAGTCTCTTCATGACTCATTAACTTGACCACATACTCCCTGTGAACCTGATCTAAAACCTGTATCTCAATTACTTGATCATCCTAAAGAATGGCTAATTAACAACGGCAGGCTTTAAAAAAATGGAAAAAAGGAAGGGGAGATATATTTTTATGTTTTCCATTTGGCAGAGTATTATGCTATGAATAATATAGTATGCATTTCAAGATCTTGTTAATTTTGATGTGATAATGAATGGGAATTCCTAGTGGATTTTTTTGTCCAGAAATATGAATGGTATTAGCTCAACAGTTATATGATTAAGCAGTAAGACCTGCTGAGGCAGGCACTACTCGGGGATGATTGACTGCTTTAATTGATTGACATCCAGAGGTAAAGCCAAGGGCACCAATTTACAGATCAGGTCAATTATCTCCTGGTAATGCCCACTTGGTATGTCTTATTGCTATGCTAATATTAACTGTTATTGAAACATTTTAATGAGTTTTTAATTTAAAAGTGGTAAATTTAAAAAGGGTGAGCATTAAATTATTCAACTTGAAATAATGGGAACAGAAATATTCTGCTTTGCTAATAGTGATGTAAAAGTTTTGTTGTGCATACCAATACTTCTAGAGATCATTTTAGTTCGTCTCTCAGGGAAGGCAAATTCTGTTTGGCATTTAATAAAAACCTGCAATGTGGCAGCACACAAAATACCCAGAAATCACTTGAGCAGCTCCCAGAGCCTGGGAAACAAACATGGCCTGCCATGTCTGAACATGAGGTGGAAAGTCACCCCAGGGAGAGGATGCATCTTGTGCCGGTTAAAGGTGACAGAAGGTGCTCGGTGTGACCCCACACAGATGCCTCCAAAATGGAGGAAGCTGAGTGCAGGACTGGGCACATGTCTCACAGAGGAGGGACCTGTCCCTGGGAAAGGGGCACACCCAGCTCTGCCAGTGCCCACCCACCCGTCCCCCTGCTTTCTCCACCTGCTCTAGAAGCACAGGCTTGAAGGGCTGCAGCGGAACCCAGCTCTTGTCAAGATCTCACTCCTGTAATTTAGCCCAGACTCTGTCAAAGGAGGTTTCATTTCAAAGAGCTCTGTGTTTTTTACAGACCAAGGGCTGTGAGTCCCCTGGCTCACTTCCCCACACTCCATGAGCCCCAGTGGCCTGTGGCTGCTCCAGGTTACCCAGAGAGCCGGAGAGGGGGAGCACGTGTCGGCAGGAGCCAGGGAGATGGGTTGTGTTGGGTCTCAGGGACGTGCACAGCTGCTCTCAGGGCCAGGTTAGAGAGAGCGAGAGACCTATTAAAATTATTGGGGGAAAAGAATCTGGATGCAGTTGCCATGTGAGCTTGCAATGGCAACCAGGAAGATCCAGATCATGTTCTATATGAACAACCAGTTAACATCTCTAGAGCACAGGCTCTGTTGCAAACAGAAGTAAGACACTTAGCTAGTCACTGGAAAAGGAAGCAGATGCTTTAGGCAGGTACTGAAAGATGCTATAACTTTTTCTGTGTGTAGGACACGGAATAGAACAGATATATGAGTTGTAGCCAAAGGACAGGAACTGTCTTTCCTTCATGTGGCCTCAAAGTAAAGTTTTAGGAAGGTAAATGTAGCACGGGTCAGGCCGACTAGGCCGAGGAGCTAAAAGGAGAGCCAAATGAAAGACGACACAGAGACAGCAAAGGAGAGGGCAAAAAGAGAGAGAGGGCAGAACCCTCTGCCTTTATTTATATGTTTTTACAAATCACCGTGGATTGGAGGTAGAAATTATTACCTCTCAATTCCATTGGTCAAAGCATCTATCTATCATATTTCTTCGCTCAGGATAGTGAAATGATAAACAACAGAGACAGTTAACAAAACATAGATAGTTGTCAAGAAACCATGGCCATGTTTACAGCAGAATGTGTGAGAAAGTATCACAGCAAAGAGAAACACTGAGAAACTGCAAAACTCAGGACAACAGGTAAACATCAGTGTGATCATGAAATCTTGTCCAAGGAAAAAGTCAAACAGACCTAGGAGATCCTTCAAGACCAGTATTAAGAGCACAAGTGCAAGGAGTTCCTGTGCAAACAAAAGAGGGGAAGGATAGTAAAAATCCAGTTTGGCTAAATCACAAATATTTCACTTTAAACACTGGGAAGAGGAGGAAAAATAGCTTTAAGATCAAAGATTTATGATTTGTAAGTGAAATGGGATGCAGTTAGACCAATGCAGAAAATGTGATGCAGCTGGGACATCAGTGGCCTAACAAATTTCCTTGTAGTTCCTGTAAGAAACAAGAGTAGTCACAGGGCTTCTGGGAATGAAGATCCTGTCACAGGGCTACAGCATAGCAAATATGGTGTCTTTCTTAAGGGGACTAGGCCTGAAGTGTTTTAGGATGGCTTTTAACATTATCTCACATGCTGTTTGCATCTGAAATCTAGGAAATTGGTTGAAAAAGGTTGAAAAGCTATAGCTGCTACCAAAAAACCCTAGAGGGTGTTTGTGGAAGCCTGATACAGGCCCTGTACTTCCCAGTATTTTCAGTAGCTGCATGGGTCTTGTAGGCTGCAGCATCTCCAACATGGAGGGTGTCTAAGACAACGTCAGACAAATCTGTCATGTGGGACACAACAGCTGATCCAGCCTACAGGCAGAAGCGTGAACTAGGTGACCTCCTCAGTCCTTCCAGTCCCATCCTTTGCCTTGCATCAAAATGTTTTAACTAATATGCCAGGAGTTTCAATAGGTATGGGCAAGATAGAGGAAAATATTCTTTTCTGCCAATCCTGGTTTGTAGGCTATAACCTTTAGCAGGAGTAGACGGAGAGCAAGGGATGCAGTAACATCTTAAATCACTACTGTAAGACTCAACAGAGCTCATATGTCAGCAAGTCTTGACCAGAGACTCCTGAAAAAACACCCAAACTGGACTATCAGGTCTTCAGACTAGGTGGGTTCTTTCTTGTCTTTTCTTTTCCCCCACTTCTCCCTCCATTTACTCTCTCTATCAGCCCCTATTTAAGGGAGGACAAACTCAGTTATGCTCTAGTTCAAATGAAACTTTCCAACTTAGGAAGTTTCATTGAGTACCAAATGATGCCAAGCAAGCTTGCCTGTCTCTGGCTGACATAACACTGCGACTGCAGTTCCTGGGAACAGCACAAATACCACTTATCAATCTCCCAGGCAAGGGGAAGTTAAATGAAAGATTGAAGGGAACGTTCATGATGACAGAAGAGCTTTGCACGCCCCTGTTGGGTGTTGCAGGTTTCTCGGTTGTACTAAAGTATAGAAGTAACATGAGGTGTAAATAGCTTTTACATTATCAATGTCTGGGGTCAGTACCTCAGACGGTCCATAAAAGGAACGGTTTTGTAGATGTGGTGTGGGAGTCAGGGGACTTGATTTCCCAACCACCTTTCTGCTCTTTGGTTTCCCTAACTGAGGGGGTGAACATTTCCCTGCCCTTTTGAGTGCTCTGAGCTGAACAGATGAAACAATTGTTTGAGAGCTAAGGATTCAATGCTACAAGGGTTAAAAAATGCTACTGGTAGTCTTATCCAAGGCTTGAAATACATCTTTATACAATGTACACTAAGGACCCAGTGTTACAAAAGAGCTGATTAAACATCTAGCACTATGCTAAGTCTGGGTTGTATAAACAAAGGCTCCAAATAGTTTCAATTCTTTATGTGTGTTTTCAAAATACCTTTCCTTAATGCTCTTGAGTTTGGAATAACTTTTATGGGCAAGGAACCGACAGTGATGTGAAGATGAATTTTACGCCCCTCTTAATCCATGCCATGAAGTTATTCCAAAGTCAGTGAAAGATCAGTTGCAGTTCAAGCCACACTGATGCCCTAATCTGCATGCTGTCATCAGGCAATAGTGAGTTTGGAACTTGCCATATGGGAGCCTGGCAGATGTTGCACAAACTGCCTTTTCCTTCCTGCTTCCTGGATTTGCATCAGTCACAGGCTCTGTCATGGGAGCATGAAGGAACAGGATCGTATCAGCCCCCAGCAATCGCTCTGACATTGCTCCATTTTGCCCATTGCATGCTCTCGGGTCTGTGCCATGTTTTTTATTTTCCATTATTCAGCCACATACCAGAAACTACATTGCAGTATTGTCCCTATTACTTCTGGTTTTAGTGGCAAGAGTTCACTGACAACAACTGTTGCCAGTGGCTTTGGGGACAGGTAATTTTTCACAACCTACAAAATCCTACCTAATGTTCCTTCTGGGGGTGGTTAAAACCGGATTCATCAAACCATACAGTCTTTTGCCTGTTCTGACTGCTCATTGAAGGGAGAATGACTGGATGGGTTCAGTATCCCATGACCAAACCAGCCAGATGCCACAGTGCTGTGCAGAAAGCCATGGTCAGCAAAAAACTGAGCATGAGTTAATAGACCCTGCCTAGACTGTTTGGTATTAGCATGGCTACAGAGTGTTTATATTAAATGGGGTGGCTTGAGGATGAGCAGAACAGATACACATCCGCCTGGAAAGGAACACAGACTTTACTAAAATCTCTTCTTTTGGCTCTTTGTTTCTTTCATTGTCAAGGATGTACTGTTTCCTTGAGGTGCAGCACTTCTTTCCAAAGTCAATTTCTTTTGCTCACTAAACTTGCAGCTTATGTGTTTCATCTTCTGAATGGCAATAGACTTTTCATTTTGCCATGTCTCTAAGTTAAGATGTCATCTTTGTTGCTGCTTTTTCTTTATATGCAAACAGGCTTTAAATAGCATAAATGCAGCCATTAATGATGTGTAACTGAGATCCGTAAAATTCAGCACATTGTGAGAACCAGGAAAGAGCTGCTGGATTATTTAAGGGCACATACCATGGCCCCCAATGCCCACTTTCAAATTTGCAAATGCAGGAGATGTTATTAAGTGCAAATCTGTACTGAAATGCATAAATATCCTGAGCTGTGTATCTTCTTTTAATAGTTATAAATAAAGTAATCAATAAAATAAATCCATGATGAAACAGAGCTATACTTAAAGCCTTTTAGTTTCTCTAACCTAAGTATTTTGGACTGTTTTGGGCCTTCATCCTGTGATCCTTGCTTTCCTGATGCCAGTTGAACTCTCTGGGTGGATTTTGTTACAATATCAGGTGCTTCTGCAGAACAAATAATAGTCTATTACAGCAACAAACAGGCCTGGGTAATGTTACATCCCATTTTAAAGTATTTATTTTCCAGATATGAAGAAATACAGAAAAGCCTCCTTTTGATGTGTGTATTAGAAATGGAATAGTCTAGTACAGTATTCATGAAATACATATATATATCAAAATCATGTCAATCAGATAAACAGGGGGTCATGTCACTTCCTTTTAAAGGGCAGAAGAACTGTATGTCCTACAAGCAAATATTCACTGATGATTTGTGCTGAATCTCATACTGCTGTAATGAACTGATTCATTTCATTTTCCTTGATCACTGAGGAGTTTGCCTTTCAAATCACTAGAGCTGTAAGGAAAGGGAGAAAATACACATCATGCATGTATAGGCAATTTGTGCCAAACTATTCCAAAGCAATATAGGTTGTCAGCAAACAGGGCTATTTGCTGTGTGCTGGTATCTGCTGTATGTCGCATATTATCTGTAACAACTCTGCAATTCGTTCTTTCACTCATGTTCTCTCTCTTTCATCACATTAGATTATGTAGAGGCACTTCAAGGTAAATTTTTAAAACTGTGTGGGAGATGCATGTTGGAGAAAAGCTAAGAAGCAAATACTTTGAATGTTTTTTAGCACAACTCCATCTGTCACCTGTTTTGACAACTTACCTGCACATGTCACCTCTGTCTCATGCTGCTGTGTTGAGTCATATTGTGTTATCTCAGAATAACATATTTTGGAGCCAGGGCTGCCTTAAAAATGCCTTATACTTAGTAATTATAAGATAGGCTTCTGTGCTTGAAGAATATATAGGAAGGATTATTTCTGTTCAGCCACGTCGCGGCCCTGCTGTGTGTGTGGTGTTAGACTGTCATGAACCCACTCAGTGACACCACACTTGGGGAAGCTCAAGGTCAAGAGACTCATTTGCATGAGTGCAACACCTCTTGCTGAAGTGCTGTTCCACATTGCCCCCACTGATCTGTCTCATTGCCAAACTACTCCTTCCAGATTGTGCAAGATAACAAGTCAGCCAAGAACGCTCAGAGATGACAGTGGTATAAAATATTAATATGGCCTTATAGAAAACAATCTATAGGCTCTTACAGCACCTGTGATTTTGTTTTGCAGTTTACTGTATTAAAGAGCATAGTCAACTTGCAATCCAGCCACTTACAAAAGCACGTTGCCTGTAGGCTTCCTGATCATTTACAGTCACAAATTATTCTTTAAGGCTCTTCTGTCACTGTTTATAGGGGAGGAACAGGAGAGAGAGAGAAGTACTAGAACCAAAGTGAAGGCAGACTGAAAGTACAGAGTGAACCTGCCAGCTACACAAAATAACCCACCAGAAGGAAATCTTCCCTCCTGCTCTCTTTCCCTTAATGGCTGCTTCTTAGGGCTTCCATTTACACACAGAGGTGCCCGTCTCTCATGAGAAATGAAAGGCAGTGTGGCCCTTTAGAAAAAGTCAGTGGAGGAGGGAGAGCCTGAAGGGCTGGCGGATGCCTCCCTGTCCCAGCCACCAGGTAGCTCCAGCTGGTTTGGGGGGAGAACATGGGCTGGAGCAGGGCAGCTTCAGTAATTCACCAGGATGAGAAGCACACTCAGTGGTGTTTTTCAGAACGCTTAATTAGTCACTGAGGGTGATGAATGCTAACACCAGCAGGAGTGATCCCTGCAAAGACGGCATTAAATCTGTGCTGCACAGGCTCCCATTCTACAACTGGCTGTAATGAACAGAAGGAGTCTCTCTGACTCCACTCAGCTGTCGATCAGGGCATACCCATGTCCAAATGCCAGAGCTGTCTGGCCAACTTGCCTGCTCACATTCTTGAGGGAAGTGTGATACGTGAGACTTGTCGTGGAATTTGGAGCCCAAACGCTTGTTAAGTGTGGGGGCGCTGGTCCCGCCACACGCCTCCCTGGTGTTCAGAGCTCTGAGGACACTGACATTGCAGAGAGCAAACGCAGATCCTGGAAAATGGTAAAAAAGGGGAAGCTTGGGGGATTTGATTAGCAGTCATCCCTGTCATAAAATGTATGGAGCTCCTAAGGATTACTCCCTGAGATGATGAAACTGCTCTAACTAGGTCTGCAGTATAGATGGGCAAGGAGGAAGGAGTGCTGGAGGACTGAGCTTTCTATTTGGGCCTGTAACACAAAAGCCTGGGCATTCCTGGCATTTAGGTGTTTCCCCATCCACTGGAGGTCTGGTGGACCTGGGAACAGGCTGTACAGTGCAAAGGCATTGTGTAACTCTGCAGTTAGCAACCTCTGCAGGAGGTGTAGGCTGAGCCTGGCACACATTGTGAGATTAGCTGGTGTCAGCAGAGTCTTTTGGCAAAACAAAATATAAGCATCAGATCACATTTATTCATCCAGCTTGTACCTGTCCTGCCAAGCTTGTGCGAGCTGCTAATAGGTTTGGGGACACCAAGTGGCAATGGAAACACACTGACTTACTATCCACTGATGAGCTTTGCACAGACAAAACAACTTCGCTTTAAACTAGCTCTGAACTTCTATAAGATCATTTTAGAAATCCAGGATATATGCATTTCTGGGGTGGCTGCTGCTGTGTTAGTTTAGGTGGATTTTCCTGGCCTACATCTTGCCTGAAAGCTGTGGGAGATTGTACTGGTGTAAGAGGCAGCTCCTGAGCTGGAGCATCAGGCACGTGAGACAGCACACAGGCCTTTGAGTAACGAGCTAAGGAGACAATGATCCTTTGTGAACACTGCATCTGACTGTATGAGGAAGATTCCTCCACAGTGAGAACTGAAATCCTTGAGAGAGTTTGCAAAAAAGCAATTGAACATGTGGCTTCCACCCGATTTCCCTGTCATTTCCCTCTCTTTCTGTAGCACAGCACTGAAGGGATATTGCATGGTGGAACTTGGGAGTTGGGACAGTACTTGTATAACTCACTAGCAGGTCATTCGCCTAGGAGGGTGAAGAGCCAGCCTGAAATGGATATGATTTAAGATTTATTCATTTATTTATTCATTTATTTATTCATTCATTTATTCCATCTAAGATTTATTCATTATGGCAGATTTCTTGTTTGTATGTGGGCGTTGGATGGCAGAAAGTGATAAGGAAGCTGCTACTCTCGGTCTTTTTCTCTTTAAATATTGGTCTAGCTCCAGTACACCTGAGCCACAGGTACAGAGAGGTCTCCCAAGTTTTGGGTTTTTCCCATAGGCGCTCTAGACTTTCTTACAAGCTGAAGTTTTTGTTTCCATGCCTAGGCCTTGTGAACCACGCAAAATGGGGTATTGTAGGTAGAGTGCCATGAAATATGGCTCAGCTTCAGACAAGAAGGAGACACTGGCATTTCTTTTCTGGAGTTTAGACATGGTCGGACTTGTGGCCACACCCCAGAAGGAGACACCTCGGCTGCAGCAGCCATCACAGCACAGTCCCACCAGCCTTGGTCTGTGCATCCTGGCACAGCCTGCTCAGCTGGGAAGGCTCAGCACCAGCAGTATGGTGGGTGCAGGCCAGCCCTCCTTCCCCCTGCAGGCACCTGGACCACCTGGCACCCCCACGTGAGAAAACCCTCCCTGTCTTCTCCTGACAGCACTAGGAGACTTGGAGGGTGGATGCTGCCCAAAGCTTATCTTGGGATCAAATACCAGATGTTATAAAGGTCATTAATGTTTTCCCAGTAACGTTCTGTTTGCTTCTCAAAGCCCCTGCCAAGTTTCTTAGAGATGTGTTCATAAAATGCCTTGGATGTCTCATACAATATATAAAGGGTAACAGGTTTCCAAACCAATTTGTGATACATCAGTAGCATCTCAGAAGAAAATGTTCTTATTACTTGGAGTTGTTCAGGTCAGCTTCCTCAGCAACTGAATGCTTACATTTGGAATAAAATAAAGAAAAAAAGTTAAATCCATATTGTTTATATTTTAGAAGTTTTTCAGATTTAAGAGTGTTACATTAACCAAAACATGGCCCAGCTGTTAATTTAGGTTTCACAATCTATCCCCACTAAATATTATTTTTATGATATAGCGACCTCATGATGTGTAGCACTCTTGGCTGGTATTCTGGGGGCATTCAATTCAACCAATTTAGAAATTCAGAGGGGGATGCAGGATTGCTTGCAGAATGGATGCACTGAAAGACATTGTTCCAGTAACAGTTCATTATATAAGAAAAACAGGTCAGTTAGGGATGGCAAAGATACCGCTTTGTTTCATTTTAAGATAGGTACCCAGGCTTGATACATTTTCCAAATTACCATATGTAACCAGTCACCCATATATTCACTCTTTTTCATTTCTGCTCTGCTAAAGGACAGTGAGAGAAATTTGTTTACATACCCAAAGCTACATATCTCCTGGTTTCTAATCAGTGTGTACACGCAAGGTCTTTAGCTGCTGTCCTGTGCGTGCTCCCTCGCCCTTTCCCCAAGTTCTTGTCACCTCTAACATTTTGTCTTCTGCCTTGCCCTCATTCAATTGGAGCAAGGCAAGTTCCTTTAACAGTGCTAGTACCAGATCCCTATTAATGTGGTTCCTTGTGGCTGAAATGAGGTGAGGAGCAATTCTGTGAGCAGCTGAGCAAGCAGATGAGGAGGGATAGCAACTTGCTATCCAGAGGGAAGTGGTGAACAGATGGAGGATGGGGTGAGCACCTTTCCAGGCAGGGTACCTGTAGGCAGACAGGCTTGACAAACACATCCTAATTGTTAGATGCTTCCTGTCAACAAGGAAAAGAGGGAGGTGCATTCAGTACTCAAAGTGTGGCAGTTTTATATCCACACACAAGATCTTGGGAGTTCCCTTTTCAATTAGTTAATTTTGTTATTACTGCAATTGAATCTGCTTATGCTAAATATTTATTTATGTACGTTCAGCCTAGTTGCCTGTGGTATTATTTTTTGAGCTGCTTTAAAATTATTCCTGCCTCTCTTATGCTGAGATTTCAGAAGTGAGTACTGTGTCCTTTGGGAACACTTCTGCCAGTGGAGCATGCGGGGAGGGCTTTGACATGCTTGGTCACTAAGAGGGTGTTCTTTAAATAAAGCTCCAGGTTGCACTAGACTTCCATCATTCTAGATTTTGTTGCAAACTGTTCTAATTAATGACTTACTATCATATTATCAGAAATAACCTACTGAATTTCAACTGCAAATTACTTCTTTCAGTGTATTTTGTAAAATAGGAACTAAGGACCATGTTCTGTAGTAGCAGACTTAGGGACCTTATTTGTCCATGTCAATCAACTCTGCAAGGTGTATTTTTCAATAAGAGCATCTGTCTTTAGAGGGAAAAAAAAAGCAAAACCAGTAGGATCCAAGCCTAAATAATTAAGGCCAGAGCCTTAGCTAGTGTGAACAGGAATATAGAAATCATGGGATACACAGCAGATGTTACCAGCTCAACATCAGCTTTTTTTATGTTACAGCTGTGATGGAAATACTGACCGTATGTTACAAGTAACAATTAGACTTTTCATATATTGTACTTGGCTCTTTCTTACTCTTTTTTTTTTCCTTTTCTACCCCTTTCCCCCCTTTTCTTTTCTTACTCTGTTGAATTATTTTATTAGAGTTCAAGATCTGGACAAGTCAGGCAATCCTGATAAACCTCTGTTACCAGCACAGCATTTAGTCATAAAACCTCAGAACAAAGGGAATGAAAAACATATTTCACAATATTTATTTTCTGCAAGTCTTAGAATAGACCAATATTCTTCTTAAAGTTCTTTGCAAGCATTCAGGTATAATTTGGGTGAGTTAAGTATAGAGACGAAAGGATATGTTTCAGCTACATGAAAGAGGGTTATATTGTCATTTCAAAATGGAAAGTAGAATATGCATAAAAAATATGTCTTGCAATTTAAAGACTGTGTTTTGGCTAAACCATTACTGGACTGCTCAAAATATTGGCTGACAGCAGAGAGAACGAAGGAGGTGACTTCAACAAATGCAAAGTCTCTCTTACATGAGATCTAAAATGAAATATAATAGGTACCTTTCAGTACATAGTAAGTCTCTCAGGTTAAACTCCTGCTCAGTTTCCACTTAACCTTTCAACCCAATCAAGGAAAAGTTAGGTTGAAGTAGTAGATTCATGTCTTTGAGTGAGAAGTTTTATCTTTGAACTGGGAGACTGAGTTTAGGGCAATGCCCAACAGATAAATCTGAGAGTCAGTGGCACATTTTGGGGGGTTGGCTCCCAGGAACTTGGCAGAGGATGTCCTTTCTGTTCCCACTTCCCCAGAGCTGCAAAGAGATGCTCATAGGACAGCACATCCTCCATGGACAGACCGGAAGAGCAGAGCCTCCATGCTAGGGTATTTTCTGTGTGCAGAGAGAAACTGAAATGACAGACAAAACATGGGTCAGAGGGGAAACTAGACTGAATAAATGAGAGATGAGGCTGAACTGGAGCTGTCCTAGAAAAGAGCATCTTTTCCAGATGCAGGAAGGAATGGTTAAACTTTAAGGTTGGACTTCATGCAATTGGCTTGAGCTCAGTATGGAAAACAGATTTAGTAAGTTAAAGAGGAACAGAGACATGGGATGTTCAGAAGACTTATATTCAATTTTTGACATAAGGCCTCTTCCCCATTTAATTCCCACTGCACAGAGGTGAGCTCCATACAGTGCATGAGGAGCTGCTTGATCAGTTTAGCTGCTCTGCAGGGGCAAAGCTACGAGAGAGATCTGAGCATGGCCATGTGTGCAAGGCACTGCTTTCAGATTTTCTGGCTCTGAAAGTTACTCTAAAAGTAAAGATGATGGGTCAAAGGTAAGGTAAAGTGACTTGCTGAGGATAGCAGGGTGCTGTGCATGTATTTTGAACATTAAATCGGAGGGGTTTGGTCTTCCTGTGACTGGACTTGTGGGGATGCAATACCAGGTGTGTAGTAAGGAGCAGACTCCATGAATGATCTGGTAGTATTTGTGAGGGTATTTCCATGCACTGTGGGCTGAGCTGCAGTGCTCTAACCTGCACTATTCAGGGGTTATTCTTGCAGCTGCAAGGTCGAGTGCCTCCTGAGAGCGTGGGTTTTCTCCCATGGACACAACAAGCTGCAGCTCCAGCTGATGGCCAAAGCTTTGCCCCATAATCCCTGGCTGCTTTTGTTTGCTCTCCTGCAGACCAATTCTAGGATACATCTGTGCGTGCGTGTGTGTGTGTACAAGATTAAATTTTGCTGATAATTTTATCATACAAATTGTGTCTGTTTCCTACCTGATGCACTTTGAGACTAGGATAAACCATCTAATATAATCAGTTATGTAGATTCTCTGCACTAAGTTTGCTTCATGTGGGCTTTGGAAATGAAGCTATTACATTAAGAGCAGTTTCCTTGATGCACAGTTAAAATCAGCCACTTTTATAGTTTGTTGTTGCCTGTGTGAATCTGACTTGGCACAATTAGTTGTCAGAGCCACAAAAGAACTGGTTATGTGTGACAGATATTTTTTTTCCTCCTAACTCATCACCTAAGAGATCCATAGTTGTGGAGACTGTAGGAGGCCTCATGTCCCACCTGCTCCTCAGGACTTGGTCTGCAGTTACCAGTAAGCACGAGTCAAAGTAGATTGCAACTGATTCATCAGCTTCACGAATGCTAGAAAAGAAGTAGAAATTGATAAAATAATGAATCTTCACTTGGCCAACAGGAAAGAAAAAGATTAATGCAATTTGTTGGCTGGAATTAGAGATACACCTACTCCTACTGGCCTAAAGATGGCATCTATATGGTGAAGGGAATATGAAGCTTTTAGGAAACAGTTCTTGGAGCAGACCTGATCTCTTTCAGGAGGACAATGGAGTATTTATATTTCAGAAAAGGCTGAAGTTGATTGAGCAACTTTCTCAACCCAGGCCACACATTCTGCTCTTGGCTGTACTGTGGCATCTTCTCCAAAGAGCAGACCTTTACAAAAGCTTCAGCGTATCGGGGAGATATCTCTGGTCCTTCAACCTCAGCTCTAGCTGCTTTTCCCTCACTGTCCCAGAAGTGCAGCATCATTTTCTTCCTGCTGAGGTGTCCCCGAGAGGTATGTCCCTGTCCTGGGCTGGGCACAGCCTGCGCCAGCGGGGTAACGAGGCCTCCCGAGCCTCTGCTCTCCCTCCAGGCATGCAGGGTCTCCCATCCATCCATTCATTCACTCATTCTTTCAATCCACCTAATAAAAATATATTGGTGTGGGAGGCTGTGATCACACCAAGCTTGGCAGGGTTATCAGGTTCTGAAGGAGAAATGAAGCTCACGAAGTGATTCCATGTCACACCCGCAGAGCCCGGCGATCCCGATCCCAATACGTATTATTTTGCAGTAACGTCCTAGCAACCGTGTCAAATAGAAAATAAAACACAAGAATAAAGAGTGCATGTTAGAACTACCCTGAAGCATGTCTGAATTAATTATACCTCTTAATTTTTTGGATAAAAATCAGGTGCTTATTTCATTATTTATAGCACAAAATCAAAACATTACTCTTTTATTTATGATGATGATGATTCTGCCCAGATTGTGTTGGTTTTCCTGCTATCAACAGCAGCTCTGGAAAGCTTGACATCTTTCCATGCTTTTAGAGAGCCAGGACTGAAGTGGATTTTCCCTAGACTTAAATTCTAGTTTAGAAATTTTAAAATAAGAATTTAAAAAACCAACCAAAGAAATCAAGTTTTGTATGATTGCAGGAAAGAGTATTTTAGCCCTTGATCTAATGTGTGAAATAAGTTATAATAGCTATGTGGACTGCACGCATCAGGAAAGTATAAACTATTTACACATTAATCTTGAAAACACTTTTGTGAGATAAATATGTTGGCTACTGTGCTAACCACTTACAGGAAATATAGATTTATCAAAATGAGTACTTACCCTATGACCAAAAGAGGAGGTATGTGCTGTCATGTAAATTTCCTGAGATGATAAATAAATGTCGTGGTTTTGAAGCAAATATTATCTACAGAATTAAAATTAGTGTGGAAAGGTAGTGTATTCTCCAAGCATTTACGCAGGAGCCTGTGCATGCTGACAACTTCAGAATAGCTCACTTAATTTCACAGTTAGTTCCCGTCAGCAAATAAAATGCAGTCTGGCAAACTGTGTAACTTAAAACATTTCTGTAATCTGCATGTAACATAGAACAAAGAAATTTTTAAAACTGAGAAATCTGTCCCACAATTATGTCCCTTTGACTTTTTTATCAGTAGAACTGTCCTGCAATCAAAGCTGTGCTGCTTTAAATCTGAAATATTGCAGTGATGGATGAGTCATGCCCCTAATTTAATGATATGAGCCAATGAAAACTGAGAGGAGTTGCTCCTTTCCAAAGCTGGTTTAATGTTTTGCAGCCTCCTACTATTTAACCAGAATGTTTGCATTTATTATTATTTTCACCTGTCTCTCAGTCCTCATTAATATTAATCCTTGCATCCACATTAGCATGAGCTGCAGGAACTGTAGCAGTGGTACTGCAGAGCAATTGTGTTTGTAACTGTAAATACAATTGATTGCCATATGAGCATGAACTTCACATATAGGATCTATTACACTGGGAAGAAATGTTTTAAGTGAATTCCAGTGTCACCTAAATTGATAGTTAAAGGTATGAAATTCAGCACTGATAAATAGAAATGCTTTTTTTACACAATATATGATTTAACTGTGGGCCCATCTACCACAGCAAATTGTTCAGGCCGAGATTTAGGATTCAGATTTAGATGTTTATATTGAAATCAGAAATACCTAATGTTATATATAATACAACATATAGTGGAAAGGATATTGTACCATGTGTTCTAGGATGTAAATCAGTCTCTAACTACTGAGGAGCAGGATATGAAAGCAAGCTGCTTACATCTGCCCAAAAATGTGCTTTTGCATATCTCCTGGTATATTAGGTACTGATCAGCATCAGGCAAGAGCTGCCTTGGCTCTGACACAGTCAGCACCAGCCCAGTGTAAATTGCCTGAGGCAGCTTTCCTCTTTTTCCCACATCTTTTAGCATCTTTCATTTTCAACTGTTTTGCCTCCCTCTGCAAAGTAATTAGGACATTTTATGAATCTCTGGTACAATAACTAGCCTGAAAAATATGCTTCAAGTGGATTTGATAATTCATATGGACTATGAAGTCATAGCTTACAAGTGATGTTAGGTGGTAGAGCCAGGAAGAAAATGGAATTTCTTTTCCTGAAAATATGCCTGATTTTGAAATAATGAGAAATGCAATTATCTTGATGGTCTTCTATTTACCATTATCCAAGTACTCTGTGTTATTAACTGGTGGCCCTGGATGGCCCCAATGTGCTGGGGAAGTGTGACCTCTTTTTCTGTTTTGGTAAGTCACTTAGCAAATACTTAGAGCTGCTTTTCTTCTGCTACTAAGAAATCCCTCTAAGAGTGCCATGGAAGATGCCATGGCAGGTGTAAGTCAGTCCCAGCAGTTCCAGCAGTCCTTACCCATATCCCACTGAGAAGACGATGATTTCAAAAGGGTGGCTGAGCATCCCTGTCCTCCTGCAGTCTCTGTTGAAGGGGAAGGTGCTGCTTTTACCCAGCAGACAATCAGTAGTGGTGCAGTTTGAAACAGTTACAGCCCCAGCACTCTCAGTCGTGTTCATTCCCACATGGTAGTGTCTTCAAGAGTACAGCTGCTGCGAGTCCTAGGAGCTGGTGTTCTGGGCTGCCGGTAAAACTGGAAGAAGTTATGCAAAGCACAGATAGGACATTCCTAAACTGGGAAGGAACAGTGCAGTGATTTGCAAAGCAGCAGCACAGCACTATCCTGCAGCAGAGGGATAGAGGCTGAGCACTCACAAACCCCAGATATACCCTGTAATAACAAATACAGAACTAAAGTAAAAGGAGAGGGAGCAATATGGTTACTATCTGATAATATATCTACCCTCTAGCCACTGCTGAAAGACATTCTAGCCCACACTAGATTTAAGATGGATGAGAAGTTTTCTGTCAAACAGGCAAGGCTTAAAAGAGTAGAGGAACTGAAGGTTTGATCTTTAACACCAGATGGAAAAGAGAAAGATGAAAGAAAAGTTAATCAGAGACTTTTCTTAAGCTCTGCTGATTACTGGAAAGCTTTTGACATGGTCTGTAGTATGCAGAAGTGAGTGGTGAGCCTTGATATTAACCAGCTCACCTAACAGTTTTTTTCCCCCTGAGTTTAACAACTCGGTCAGTAGCCTGCTGGTGACTTACTACATTTTCCATTGCTAAACTGACAACTTATTTTTTTTCTTCATAACCCTCCCAAATGGCACTAGTGAATTTTTCCTTTAAAAGTCAGTCTCATCCCTTGTGAAACCAGCAATGGAAGAAGGTCAAGAAAAGAAGCGATGATCATCTCCCAAGATGCAGAAACTGCTTTATGAGCAGGTGCTTTAGGTCAGTTATTTAAAGAATGAGGACCCAAGTGGCTTTTGAGCAGCTGACCTCTGTAAAGGTTTAGTGTTTTTGGTCCATTCTGAATAACTAGTTCCACTCTTGTTTCTTTAAGCCACACAGGACAAAACCCAATGTACTGGACTGTACGGGAGGAGACAGTTGCATGGCTCTGCTCATCCTGAAGTACTGAGCAGCCCTCAGGTAGGGCCAGTCCCTGTTTAAATGTTCCTCCCTCATCAGGAGAAGCCATGAGCACATCAAGTATCTCAGCAGAAGTGGCCAGCACAGACTCAGTGCCCTGTGTGGTGGAGTCTGAGGTACCTTTTGAACCAGAATTACCGAGGCTGCTGGCAGTGAGCGACTGCACCCACCAGACCACTAGCATTCATCGCAGGCTCTTTGAGACTTAGAGTGATACCCCAACAGCTCATCTCCAGCCAGCCATATGCCTTACAGCACCATGGAGCTGCTAGTCATCCTCAGCTTCCTGCACAGGAGAAGATGAGAATGATGGTATCAGGAGTTTGCACGTGGGCAACGGATGCATGGAAGGCTACGGGATTTGTTGCAAGGTCACACTGTCTGTGTCTCAGAACTGAACCCCTAAAACACAAGACCTTTCTCCCTTGTTCTTGTATCTAATTTCTATGAATATATCTTTCCCTTATGGTTTAAGCTGGTCCATTGGTTCCCAACTTTGAAGCAGTTTCCTGCCTTTCCATGGCAGGAATTTTGAACTCATCCATTGAAAGCATATGGGCTTTTCCTAGCAAACAAGTGAATCTACAAACTTGGAAAGGCATGTGAACCAGAGTTTGAATCTCAGCCAAACAATTTGTTCTGGCTTTAATCAAGATGTCTTCTTTTAACTTCAAATATCATTTTTTTTAAATCCCATATCAAAACTTCTAGTGTCACACTATGAAATCAATAAATGCTACCAGTTATTCAACTCAGAAGTACTTCAAAGCAGCCTGAGTGATAACCATTATTTTATTTTTAAAAATATTCATCAAAGAGATGCAGTTAATATGAAGGCAAAACAAAATTAACAGCAACAAAGAAATGTGTCAGTTACATTTTGAACTTGCAGAATCCCACAAATCCTGCTACTAGTTTTGCTTTTAAAGTTTCTCTTTTTTCATTCCTATATTGACACATTTTCATATTTCCCCTTTTCTCTTCTCATAATTTAGTTGTGCAAAAACTAGTTTTAATGTAGTCATTTGATTAATCATATACTTGATGTTATTTCACACCTTAAGGAAATAGATTTTTAAACCTGATTCTCCTACATAAAGTGCTGTGTGAGGAACCTGTCCTGGCTGAACTATGCACTTTAATTGTGTGTTGAAGTCTCATCAAGTTTAGTGGCTCCAGCTAAGTACGTGATTATGAGCATTCCTGAGTAGGGGTCATGGATTTTTATCTTATTCCATAAATATTTGAATGGAAAAGTAAGGGAATTGTTCATGAGTAAAGTTGCAATGTAAGTAAGAATTTGAGTCAGAGTTTTGTTCATTAATTATAGCAACCACTATGCAATTTAATTGTGTATTGTAGTGCTACTTAAGTTCAGGAAGGACGTTGAGATGCTCGAACACATCCAGAGAAGGGCAACAAGGCTGGTGAAGGGTCTAGAACACAAGTTCTGTGAGGAGCAGCTGAGGGAGCTGGAGGTGTTTAGCCCGGAGGAAAGGAGGCCCGGGGGAGACCTCATCACTCTCTATAGCTCTCTGACAGGAAGGAGGGTGTAGTGAGATGGGGGTCAGCCTCTTCTCCCAGGCAACCGGTGACAGGACAAGAGGACACAGTCTTAAGCTGCACCAGGGGAGGTTTAGGCTGGACATTAGGAAGAAGTTCTTCACTGAATGAGTGGCTGGGCATTGGAACGGGCTGCCCAGGGAGGTGTTGGAGTCACTGTGCCTGGAGGTGTTTAAGAAAAGACTGGGTGTGGCACTCAGTGCTATGATTTCGTTGATAAGGGAGTGTTGATTCATAGGGTGGTCTCCATGATCTCAAAGTTCTGTTCCAACCTAGCTGATTCTGTGTACCCCTGGAACAGGACACATCTCAGTGCATTGGTATCTACTAATTTTGATCTAATTTGCAGCTGTGTAAATTTAGGATGGCAATGCGAGCATGGAAGGAAGGTCCTCAGCTATAACTGAGTTGCTGTTCATCGGCTAATGTGTTTTCATGAACACTTTGTTGGTTTGCTTTTCCTACCTGCTAATGTGATACAGTGAAGGCTATTTGGTCCCGTGCATGCAAAGCTAAATTAAGTCTGGCAGGCAGCCCAGGAAGTCCTGCCACGTGTCCCAGCTGCTCACGGCACTCACGGTGTGCTCCACTTCCCCAGCTTTGCTGCTGCATTTTTCTCCTTGCTTGCAAACAACAGAGATCCTGTGGTAAAGAACTTCCTCATGATTTGGCATAGAGTAAAGAGATAAACTTCATGAAGAGGATTTCTTGGAGAGATGGACTAAGTTTGCAATTCAATTTTTTTCCCTTTTTTCCCCTTGTTTCAAAGTCGAGTGTGCCAGACTCCTCCCTCCACAGGTGAAGTCAGCAAATTGGCAGAGATATTACAGAGACTGACTTTCAGGAAAAGGGGGAAAATTATTTTATTTTTTTCTAATTCTGAGCACCATTACCCCTCACCTCTGAACCAAGAAAGACTTTATGTGGTGTCATAATTTAGCAAATTACTTCCTCAAAGGAAGGTCAAACATTTTACCATTCGATCAATAGGAAGCGACTTACAAATCATGTGTATTGATCATTGTAATCATTCAGAGGAATGTAGGGCAGACACTAAAATCACATGCACTTAGTCTTAATTGCCCACATTAAAGCAATTATGTCCCAAAACTGTCATTGTCTAATGCTATGCACACTACCCAGCATGGTAACTTTTAGCCATACATATTTAATCATAAATCAGCCTCTTAGGTCTATTGCACTAAAGACTTACAATATTGCTGTAATTATGCAAATATAACTATGTCTTTTTTCATCAGTGTGTAAGATCATGTTACTTTGGGGAGCCAAGGGGAGGAAAATAAACCCCTATATTAAAGCAGTTGGTATTTAATACATATATTTTACGGCTGTGCTATGTGTTCATGACACAAGTACTTAAAGTGACCTTAAATTGCTAATGAACAGAGAGCCTTTGTAAAAGCAGTCACAGGTCAAGGGCTTGTAGATAAAACTTGTTGAGAGGTACATTGATGGTAGGCTTGTGTCAGGAGAGTGCTATTTGTTTGAGGATGTTTATAAACATTATTTTCCAGAGGATCATTTCAGCTAAAAGTGTCTCAGACAAATACCAATTCGTAGAATAGAAATAAATATTTTTCTGGTCTTGTAAACATAAGGTGAGTGCCTTTTTCCTTTTGTCAAGGAAGGCAGTGTGTTGTTTCAGGGAAGTTTTGTTTTGATGAACTCAAAGATTGGTCAGGAGTATATTCCTTTTACCATTCCAGAAACCATTTCTAAACAGATCTGAAAAATGAACAATTCTTGGTACGTTATATTCCTTGTATTTTGCAAGCAAGAATGTTTGAAATCACAATTATTATCTAATATGGAACAGCCAAATTTGAGAATTTATTTCTCAGAGAACATGAGCCAAAGTCCCTTAAAGTTAAGGACAGCAATTCTCCTGCCTTCCTGGGCTGAGATCTAGTCTTGCCTCAGTCAATTCCCAAGCAGCTTTACAGAAACAGTCATCATCTAATACAGCCAGAACAAAACAGGTCACAGAAAAAAATACAGAAGAGACTGCTTTGTAACATGAGCGAGCAAAAGGAAGGAGTTTCACATGACTTCACCTAGAGCCTGCTTTCAGTTCTTGACTCCCCTCTGGAGGAGTGCAGAGCAGGCTGTGCTCTGGCTGTGCATGCAGAGGCACAAACGGAAGGTGCAGAGAGGGAAGACAGGCTGCTGGGATTGCCAGACACTTCCACCCTACCATTTCCTGCTCCTCTGAGCTTTACTGGAGCCTGAACCCGTCACATCATCTAGCAAGTGTTGATCACATCAGTAGTTCTGCAAAATGTTCTTGCACATTCTCAGTCTTCAGCATGGGGGGCGGCTGACACACAGGGCTGAGGGTACTTCTGTGAAACCCCAGAAGGTAAGGAGACACACTGCCTTTCTGGCAGCAGGCTCCAGCTAAGGCATGTGCATCTTCACTGGGGGACATGCAAGCTGCAGATCTCTCAACAAGCTTCAGAGCTGCAGGAACGGGGAACCGTGCATGGAAGCTAAGAGCTAAACTGATTCAATTCTGGGAATATCTCCAGCTCCAAATCTCAGGCAAACTTATTTTAACAAGTTTTTCAGAATGTCAGCAACATTTCTGATCTTCTGGAGGTCTTAACCTGTCCAAAGCAACAATATGTAAAGCATAAGATACCCTGTAGGTCACAGGTGTATCCAGGTGGTTACTGAATCACAAGTAATTTAGTACTGGCTTTTAAAAGCGAGAAAGTATGTCACTTCTCTCAGACGCCCTTAGCCCCAAAACAGTGATTCAAACATTAAACAGTGAGCAGAGGAGAAAGCTGTTTCAGTGGAGGAAAAAGGACATAAAATGTAAGGGCTCAAAGTGGTTGCACCAAATCTGCTCAGAGTACCAACCAGGTTCCATGCTTGCCCTGGATACGGCCAGTTTGGGGGATATTCCCTGTGTGTCCCTGCACGGCTGGGTGGTGAGGTGCTGCAGCGTGCTGGATTGCTCAGGAATCCCAGCACTTCCCGCACTCGTTCGTTCTTTCAAGTAGCAATGAAGTTGTTTGGCTGGATCCTTTATGAAAGTTAAAATTGGTTTGTCATTTTCTTTTTGCTTCTCACACCTTATCTAGTTTCTACATTCTTCCCACTTCAGTAGTCAAAGTGATTGAAAGCCGAAAACTGAGCAGATCTGTCCCTGCAGCAACTTTCCTCGCATTTCTCATTTACCATTTTATCAAACGGACTCTTTGTCTTTGCAGTCCCCTGATGTTGCCTCTGTTACACGGTGATATTCTTCAGGTCATGGGGGTTAAAAGGGGGCTAAAAAGGAGATCATATTGGACTTGCTTTACACAGACATGTAGCATTAGACCCAACGCCCAATAGAGGAAAGATATACTACTCCTATTTGATGAGCAGCAGGCCAATAAATTCATTAATCATCATTTTATGCCTCATCAAACACTACCCAAGTTCCTCCATGGGAGTTATACAAATTAGCCACTGAAAAGGCAGTAATTTTAGTTTAGCTAGGTAAGTGCTTTTTGATTGCCTTCCTGAACAATGCTTCCCTTGACAAGCTAATAAATCAGCCCTTTCTGAATCAGAAGTGCAGCAAGTGTGAACAATAACTCCACATAGTTTCTCCGCTGATTTCAGCTGGAAGGCCTAAGAGGATGATCTGGGATCAAAGTCTCTTACTTTATTGCAGAGCAAAAGCTTTCTTTATGAAGAAGAGCTACAGAGAAATGAAGGAAGGGGGATTTTTTTAATCAATTAATGAGAGAAAAAGTCTTGAAACAAAAAGGAGGCCTAAGTCTCCGATTGCAGGGATGCTGGGAGGCCAGCAGGGCAGCTCGGGCAGGAGCCGGCCCTGCCGCAGGTGAGGCTGGAGGCATAAATCGAGGGACTGCTCCTGTGGAGAGTTACAGATTACCAGGGCGAGTCAGAATACAGACTGTGTTTAATCTGCGACCAATTGATTCCTTGAGTGTTTCAGGTATTTGTAGTGTAGGTTTAGATTTGTTGGGTGGCTTTACAGTGGGAAGCCTTGAGGCTGTACTGTCTTATCTTTTTTTCAAATTGCTGCCTTTGACAGTATCATTTTTTTTAACTTGGCCGTAAATCATTTCACTAATCAGCTGTCACCAGCCAACATGCATACATTGGCATTCAGCCGGAGAATTTGTTTTGGAAGGCCTTTAGCAACAAAAACTATGTTTGTATCAATAACCGTCTGTTAATGTCTCATGCATACGGATGTAGAACACGAAGAGGAACAAGGGGAGACGGCAGTAGCGGAGAACAATTTGGTGGAGGGAAAAGGGGAAGAGCATTGATTGCCGCGTACGGCGCAGCCTGCCCCTGCCCGCCGCGGGACGGGTGAGGGGGTGCGTGCGGTACCTGCGGGGCTGCGCGGGGCCGGGGCGCGGAGCCCCCCGCCGATCCACCGCGGCGGAGTTCGATGCTTCTCTCTCCCCGAGTCTAGACCTGAGGTATTTTAAGTACAGTGTGTCTCTTCTCCTCTTCATTAACTTTCCCTCCACACATCACTGCATGCCTCTGAAAATAACTTGGCAAACTGGGAGCCGTTTATCTCTTTTATCTTGGGACCTGATCCAATTAAATAAGTGCACATTTACATTTGCATCCATCAGCCATGAGCGTGGAGAGGTCTGTGGTTAGCTTTAGGCAAATAAGAGCCAATTTCGGGGGAAAAGAGGTATCTGGACGAAGCCGCTCCCCTCCCGTCGCGGA
>VYZT01007736.1:165218-203275 GCA_013400735.1 Pomatostomus ruficeps | reverse complement strand
GGCCCGCGCTCCCGGCAGCGCCGGGCGGGACCTGGCGTGACCGCACCGCGCTCGGCTCCTCCTTGGCGCTGATGCCGAGCCACGCTCTTTCCGGCCGTTCCCTCCTCTGTCCCCTTGCACCCCCTCTACTCCCCCCCCCTTTTTTTTAAATTTAATTTTTTAATGTGCGGTGTGCGGAGTGTCGTGTCTTTAAACTCCATGTGGTTCTGCCCCGGTAAGCGGGACGGGTCCGTCCCCGGCTCGCGCGCTCCCTTACATGCTCAATCCACACAGGTGTGCACTTTCATCAGTTTTCAGCTGCACGGTGTCACCGGTATTTGTCCCCGGCTTCATTTTAGCGATTGCTCTGGAGCACTGCATCTCTTTTTCCACTCAAAAGCTCTTCTGTCATAATCCTCTGACAATCCCTCTTGTTCGGGGAGTGAGATATCATCTGGTCAAGTTTTATACATTTAACATTCATTTTGTATGTGAGTAGAATAACTAACTGCTTTTCCGTGCTCCTTTTTTTGTAGGAAGAAGCAGAAGTTTTAACCATCTTCCCATGGCATCTGACTTTTTTGAAGAGGAGGTAAGGTTAACGTCATGTAAAATTACCCTCTTTATTTCTGATGTTCCACTAATCTTTCTTCTGTAGTCATACATTTTGGAAACTGTGGTGAGTTCATGCATACTTTCATGCATTGCAACATAATACCAGAGCTGATTAATAAACGGTAGTGATAGGACTCTTACACCGTCAGGATTCTAAGTGCCTATCAAACTGACATTCTCACTATGTTATACCACTATTATATTCTTTGCAGTTTTAAAAGAACTGTAGATAATTATTCAAGATATTGAAACATTTAGTTTGTAGTTCTATTGCTGTGGTTGTCACCTTCACTTTGTATCAAATTTGAGACTCATTTCTTAAGGATGTCTCTATTTTCTGCTTTATTTGCACATTGATAGCTCTACTGAATGACTAGTCACAGCAACTTTTTCCTCTGATAACAGCGTATTAAAAAGAAAGCCTAAGACTAATCTACTTTGCAGGACTTTTCAGCTATTTGATCGAAGGGAAATAAGAAGTTTGTTTCAAGAATCTTACATTGTTCATTAGTTCTTTTAAAAAATGTGGGGCTTGAGGATACATTTGCTGCTTCTCTTCATTTTTGTTTAAGGTATGTGCATTTGAAGGTATGGATGAGTTCTTGGTATCAGGAGTCCGTGTACTTTGCAGCTGCCAGTGAAACTGTATTGGTGCAAGTTGATATTAAAATTCTGGAGTTTGTATATTTTTCTCATAGTTTTTTGCAAGGTAAATTGTTAATGCCATAGAAAAAATACTTGCCCTTTAAATCTTATTTAACAATGGGAAAGATTTACAGGCTGACTTTGCACTCTTCACTTTATTTAAATTCAAGCATGTGAATTTAGATTCAGCTTCTATAAATAAATAATTAAAATCCCTGTTTTTATAGCCTTCAGTCTGATGGGCTGGTCCTGCAAAGCTGTTTAAAAGGGTCTTTGGTTAGTTTAATAGTTTAGACTCTAGCAGGATTTTTGGCATGAGAGGAACTTGGAGTTGAGATGACTGCACAAAATGTGACCCAAAATGTAGCAACATTTCAATTTGCATGTTAGTTTTTCTGCACTGGTTTCTTTTGCATAATTTCATTTAGGTTGTGCAAACATACGTGGTACAGCGTAAAATGGCTTAATAAATTAGAGCATGAATGTACAGTAGGGATCAGCTGGGAATATTTTCTTTCCAGGAGAATACAGAGGCAGGATGATCCTGAAAGTAACGGCAAACTGTATTTAAAAGTACAGCTACTGGTAGGCTCTAACTGTGAGTGGTTTGGTTTCAGGTGGCTTGTAGTGAATGGAGTTAAACTTGGGTATCTTGGATATGATACACCTTAATTTAATTAATTTAATAGCTACTTTCTGTTGAAACTTTAAAATCTAACGATCCTGTTTTTATTGCAGTCTTTAGAGATCTAATCGTTCTTCTCTATGTCTGAGATGTAAAACTTAGTGCAAGGAGAGGCAACAGATTGGTTCCGTCACACGATTTTGTTGGGTTTTTTTGAGAGTACTTAAAAGATTATGATGGATAATACTGTCTTGCCAAAGAATGCCGACACAGGTGTTCATCATTATCTTAATTAAGATCCTGAGAAAATGTCATCTTTCGGCATGAATTATGAAGGGAGATGCATTAGGAGATCATTTCAACTTTTTTTTTTTCTTTTTACAGGAGTAGATGAGAAGGAAGCTGTTTTCTCAAAGCCTTTTTGATATTTCTTTATCAGAATACCTGACCTTAGACACTAAATAATTTGTTTCCTCAGTTCAATTTGTGACTATATTACCAAGAGATCTGTATGTGATGCTAGAGGGAATCCTCTTAAGGAAAAAAAATTAAAAAGTAATTCCCCTCCAAGATATCCTGTTTCATTTAAAGCTGTCCTGTTAAAAAAAAAAAAAAAAGCTGTGAGACTTGGATGGTAGTGGAAATTGCTGCTGGAAACATCTGATAAGAGATGTTTTATACGGGATAGTTAAAAGTATTAACAACTCATAACAGAGAAAAATAAATTCATTTTTTAAATTAGGCATGAAGAGAAAAGAAAATTTTCTTTCTCATGTTCGCACTACCATAGAAGTAAAACTAATTAGCGTGCAAAGAGGAGGGAGAGGCCTGTGTCTTTCTATGTTAAATCAATGCATTATTAACTGGGAAAGAGCTAAAAAATGTGTGTAAAATATTGGCTGTAACACTTAGGGGCCCTTTCCTGCAGACGCTGCTGCTTGCTCAGGTGCAGTGCTGGGAGCCCCAGGGTCAAGCAGTGCGGGGGAAATGCTGCTGTTCTGTGCCTCTCAGCCTCCCTGAAGGGTTCCGGCAGGAGCTCTCTGGGCAGGGCACCCTCAGCTGCGCTGTTGTTTCTTCTGCCTGCACCGCCTTTGCCGAGATGCTCCTTGTTCACACTCTCTGTGTTTGTGGTCTGAGAGCGAGGTGTAAACTCGTGAACACCTGGAATAACCCTTCTGTGCCCAGCATTTGGGTATTAGGTAGCTTAGAGTGTTGTTTTTCTCTCCAAGCCTTTCTATGTTAAATCACTTCTTGTCGGCTAAAAGAAACGTGATTACCAGTTCCAGTCTGTTTTTTTAAAATTGCTTCAGCAAACGTTTTTAGTGTGTGGAATAAAATACAGAAGTGCGGCTGACGAGCCTTTCAAGCACCTAGTTATTGTATTGAGCATGTAACTCCAAAGATCTTGACAGTATCATGGGAGAACCTGAAACTGTATTTCAGTTTCCTTGAAGTTTCCTGTAATTAACTTAAATGGCATTATTTGCTTGAATTTGTTGGCATAGTATGGACTAAGTTAAGAATGTCTTTAGGGTTTATTTTACTTAGAGTTCCATGGACATGTGCAGAAAATAGATTCTGAGTGAAAAATGAAAAACTGCTTTCTTTCATGTCTAAAACAAGTCTTTCACTCAAAGCAAGCCACATCACTGTTAGTTGGCTCTTAGAGCAAATGAGGAGCAGTCAGTGGGAAGGATAGCTGTGGCTCCCTTTGCTGTTTTATACGTGAGCCCATAGCTTCCCTCATGGTGGCAGGTTCCCTTCTGCCTGCAGGTGCTGCAGCATGGTGGGAGCTCCTGTAGCTGGAATCTGGCCTCCAGTGTGGGTGTTAGAGGTGGGTGACTTAATAGCAGTTCTGTGTTCCAAAGATTTTGTGCTTTATCTGCTTTACTTACATATATTTGCAGTCCTTATGACCGGTGTTTGCAAGAGCTCAGCACTACCTCTCTGAGGAGAAGCATAGAGCCAGGTAGCCTTTCTAGCCTTACACCTAAGGAATTCTTTCTAACAGTTCCTGATTTCTGGGGTTTTATTAATATTAGAGCTTTTTAGTTAGTGTTCCTTAGTGAGGGTAATGCAGATGTGGATGATTCTTGAAGCTGTTTTTTGCAGATTAATGTGACTGTATTTGTAGAACCAGCATATTTTTTCTTTTTTTTTTTGTTACATAAATCATTGCTTGAGGAAAAAAACAAACTAGTTGGACCTTTCACGGTGAATATGGATCACCATAACAGAGTTTACTGTACTAATAAACGTGTGACTGATGACTCTCCTGCTCTTCCTGAAGGAGATGCAGCTTCCTGAGCAATTTCTTTTTTTCCCAGCAGAGCAAAAATGAGCTTTTTCTTTTCGTAAGCACATATTTTTCGCAGTATTTCTTAACATTTCTAGCGCAGATCAAGAACACAGCATTTACCTCTGAAATATTCTCTGCTGACATCTACAGAAATTTTCATGCCCTTCAGATTTAATTTTGTGTAGAATAATGCATGGTATAATATGTAGGTCCTGTGCTTTGAATTAAGCTGTATTAGGTAACTATGCTCTTCTTTCATATCCCATAGCAAAGTATCAATATCCAGATGGCAGAGTGCTGGGATAAAAGATAGCTACAGGCTTGGTTGCTACTGTAAAGCCAAGAACCAACATTTTAGCCTGTGTGATAAATAAAACTGAGGCTGAGACTCTTGGCGTATTGGAGTTGCACTAAATAATTCTACAGTGCTGTTTATTACTGGTTTCATTGGATAATATGCAGCTGTAAAACCTGCTTGAAGCTTTTATTAAGAATACTCTGTCATTATAAAAAGGTGCCTACGACTTCTTTATGATATTGGCAGTGCAAGAATTACTTTGTTTGTGCTTTCTGGCTTTTATCTAGGAAGGACCTTACTGTCTCCCAGCTCCTGTACGCATTAGGTTCCATGAATGTCTCATGGAAAGCGGATGGCTCTGTAGAGCCTAAGTTTCAAAAGTTATTTTAAAGGTATTTTTTTCCTTTATGCTTTTTCTTAAGTTCACTGCAGTATTTAATCTATTGCTTCAGTTAAAATTCAGCTGATATTCCCTGTGGTACACACTGTGCTACTGTGTCCCTAAGTAAAACTCAAGCTGAGGTCATTCAGGTAGTTTTTTGAGAGGAGGCTGCAGAAGTGTGGAGAGATTTTTAGGCTGAGAGGGAGTGGGAAAACTTGGTAACAGGCAAGGGGCTAGACCTGGGGTTGTTTTCTCCTTGCATTTCTGGCACATCCTATGACCTAGATTTGTTGATGTGACCTCAGCCTCAGTTTACCCAACAGGAACTGTGCTTATCTCAGAAATGTTCAGATGTAAATTGGTGTCCATGCTCATATAATTGTTAGACTGTTGTGCTTTTAAGCAAGAGGAAGTTGTGCTGTTATTGATTCATTAGGAAAATGCCATTAAACTTTCACGTTTCTCAGATCCTTGATTTCTGTAGGCACCTCTTGTGGTGTGCCTCTTGGAAAATGCAGGATTGAACACCATGCAGTGGGATGTGATACTAACAGTGTCTGTGGGATTTAACAAACATGCTGGATCAATGGGTGAAGAAACCCTTGCATTACTCAGTCTGTGATCCTTGTTTGTCAGAGAAACATGCTGTCTGCATTAGTGACAAATACCATATTTTTGTTCCATCCCCCATTATCTGTGTATCTCTTTTTTATCATTATAGATTGCACCCGAGAGAGAAGCAGTGAGGTCCGCAGTGGGGAAAATGAACCCAGCAGTCCGCCCTATCCTGTACCTGCCTGAATACAGGAAGAGACCTAGTGCAAAGCCAGAATGCCTCTGGGCTTGCAGTCCTTTTAACCATATTGAGTCCTGTTCAGAGTTAATGGTAAGCAATCTGCTATGAGTACAATATTATTCATTAAGCAAAGCATTACAGTAGGGGCACTTTCCTTTGTGGTGTTGGGTTCAGTCCCTTACAAAATGCAGAATTAATGTTTCCAGATACATCAACTTTAGTCCTGTTTTTGTTGAGAAAATCCTGCAGTGCAGGTGACAAGAACTGTAATAGGTATGTGCTTCTTTTCGTTCTCTTTTTGTCCTCTCCAGATGAGCTCAGTGAGATGGTCTCAGCAATGCTGAAGAAGGGAAGAACAGAATTGGAAGCAGGAACTATTTCAAAGCACTAAAAACACTAAAAAAAAAAGATTTTTTCATCTTTCAGTAATGCCCAAACACAAAGACTTTATAAACTTCATTAGGTAAAGTATCGCTAATAGTGTAATATCAGTAATGTTGCATGACGTAATATTGCATTGCTGTACTGTTTGGTGATCCTGTGGAGCTGCATTAAGTAAATGAACATATGCCAGTGACTTAAATGAACATTCTGAGAGTGGGCAGTAAATGGAGAAGGTGGGTACTAGAGGAAATGCTAGTAGCTTTTTCTAAGCCAGTGTCTTTCTTTTTTCAGCTCTTTCCATAACAAGTAGTTCTTTTGGTTCTTGATAAAGATGGAATCAAGAAAAGTATCTTTTCATTCAAGAAATTGAATATAGTTCAGCTTCTTAACCAGAAAGACTTCGCAGTCCTACTAGCTGTTAGAGAACCTTAATGCTTTGTCCAGCAGGAAATTGCAGTCACGGTGCTGACCCATAAACATCTGCAGTGCAGCAGCGTGTGCTGCTCTTGCATCTCAGGGCTTGTGAAATGTCTGCTGTGGCACAGCCCTCTGTGACCTTTTGTATTGAAGGATGGAATTCATGAGTCCTTTTCTGTCTGAAGCTTGTGGGAGCTCCCTCCTGAGCCCAATAGTTCTGAAATACTGCAAAAAAAGATGTGACAGTGTTGTCTGGGAAATGTGACTGACTTAATTATTATTAACATTTATTAAGTGCCTTACAATGGAGTGGAAGAGCCATTGCCTTCATTTTTACAAATAGGAGAACTGGCATGTAGAAAGAATGAATCTCTTCTATCTCCTGCGCTTCTTGACCCACCTAATTAGGTGATTGTCACAAGAAATGAGAACCTGGCTCAGGGGAATGGCACTGGGGGAAGCTGCAGACAGGTCTGTAGGCGCCGTGCTCTCCCTCGCACAATGGCGTGGCGCAGTGAGCAGGGCTGCCCTCTGTGAGTGTCGCTGGGCCAGGGAGCAGATTTAAAAGGGCTGAGGAGCCTGAGGCTGTCTACTGGATAGCTTCATTACAGATCTCATCCAGGGAAAAAGTGGGGAACTGCAACTCATTTCTAGGAGCTACTCTGGTTTTCAGCAATTCCTCACGCTCTGCCTCCTCCCGCTTCCTTTCACTGTGGAGTGGCCTTTCCCCACAATAAGCTGATTCTCTTCATGGCTGATATTTACACTTAGTTAGCCTCTAAGGCACTGACTGCTTCTTCTGGTCTAAGACTTCAGTTTCTTTTTTTTTTAATAATTTATTTTGCTAAGAAAGGGAATCTGTCCAGCTGTTACAAACAATAGTGGTTTTGATGTGTATCAATAAAGAGTTAGAGATGTGTGTTTTCCATGTAGAAGATAAAGAGACTTAAAGCCTGCTTTAAAGGAAGGCAAACCTTGGAGAGGTTTACTTAGATGTACAATATGCCCTATTCTTTCATTTTTAAAAACAGTATTAAGGGATTTCTTTCAAGAAAAGAGAAAATAATTTCATCTTTTTGATTGCATTTTTTTCTTAGTCTCGCAGTTGTAAGATAAATATTCAGAATTAGGAGTAGCTAAGGTTAATGTGATTAAAATGAGTATGTGATAACGGGCTCTGCACATTAAAGATTAAGAGCTCAAATTATAGACTCCAGAGGGAAACACTCCATGAGCATTTGTAAATTTTGTTTGTGCAAGAAATGCAGGCTTAGGCCTATGGTTGCAGTTGCACCACAGTTTTATCCTGTCTTATCTGCAGAGAATTCTTATAAGCACTGTAGTGTCGGGGTGAAAATGTAGTGAGGTGGGGGGACAAATGAGGAAATAATTTTAGTCTAAGCATTAGTGTTACTCTATAAAAATAGATTAGTTTTACACAATTTATCCACCTTTACAAAGGTCAGTTTATAGCATTCTGAGTGCCATAGTTAATTCTTTATGTATAAATTGATCCTTTCTACAGATGTAATTCCATATACAATATTTAATCTTTGAATGCAAGTTGAAAATATATTAGCAATTAATTTATGTAGCTTATGATTTTCCCATGCACTCTGCAGTGGTTCCTACCTAAAGTTGAGTTGGTGTGTGCTTAATGAAAATTACATGTGAAATGTAATATGTAGAGGACAAAGAACCATTGAAATCCTTATTGCTCTTAAAAAGACAAAGGTACCTCAGATAATTCTCCTTTCTTAATCTCTTAAGAATTTGATGCGTAATTCTGTTATGAGCAATTTGGAGTGAATGAAAAATATTTTTAGAAGTAGTATTAGTACCAGATATTATTGCTTACCTCTTATGAAGCAGAGTTTTGTTTTAAAATCTAAAATGCTTTGCGTTTTGAGAGGCTAATTTTTAGGCAGTCTTCCACCGAGAAGGAAAAGCACCTTGGACGTTTGTGTAGAGGCAAGCCTTGTTATATCTGTGAAATTTGCTAATGTTGCAACCACTGAAATAAAGCGTTTGTTTACATTACAGCAGTGGCATTTCTCCTCCTCTTCCTTGTGGTTTTGTCCAACTAGATGTTATGAGTGGCAGTTGCAGTGACTGCTAAGTGTTTAAATGATGACACCATTATGTGAAGTGATTTTGAAATGAGAGATTCCAGCCAAGAATTACATCTGCTCTCATCTCCTTCAAATCATACTCTCTGGCTGTGCAGATTATGATTGATTTGTTTGTGACAGATTGCAGGAAACAGTCATTGATTTTTCAATATTTTACCTTAAAATTATTTACAGTTGTAACCAAGGGGAGGTATTTCCATGGGCTGTCAGCCCCTGAAAGACTGGGATAATATTCCCTGCTCCCTGACAAGACAAATTACCCGTAATGAGTGCAGTAGCTGAAGGGTATACTTTTATTTTAAAATATGTCAATAACCCAGTGACTAAACGAATATTGATTCAGCATAATGAAGCCTGAGTAATGTGAAAATGAGCTCTTCAAGGAGCATGGTAAAGACTTTCTTTTTAGCTTGTAGCAAGAAGCTTTTCATTCTTTACTGTTAGGTAGTTGAAATGTGCAGTCTTAAACAAGTCATCCTGAAACATTAGTAATATGTGGAATAGCATAACAAAGGAACTTCAGGGTTTTTTTCTGTTTATTTTTTCTTTTTTTTTTCCTCCAAGTTCTTTTTCTTCAATATGTTTCAGTAGATCAAACGTTTAAAGAGAAAAATGCAAGTTATCCAGGGCAGAGATAGAATTACTATTGGTGTAAATGTCTTTTGCAGTAATATTCTTCAGCTAGCGTAACGGCATTTTTAATGTGGATTCTGAATACGGGCATGGAAATATATCTAAATAAACTGTAGATTTAATTTCATATTATTGACTTCATGGCATACTGATGTGTGTTCTGTGTGATCACTCTAATATTCTTGTCCTTTAACAGTTTGAAATGGCTGGTTTATGAGCACCTAGATATACTGTGTTATAAAACTTAGTTACCATAACGCACATTTTTCTTTCCATAAGATGTAACACCACATGTTTCTTACCAAATGAGAATTCTCAAGCAGTAATTCATTTAAATTACAGTAATTTATGCAGTGCCATAGGTGTGGTGTGGAAAAGCATCTAATAGATTAATACGAATGTACTTCAATTGTTCAGGGTAGGATTAGATTAAAGATCATGTTGAGGTACATTTTTTTTTTTTAACATTAAAAGTATTGAACACTAAAAAAAACCCCACCCTATCATGTGAAAGGATCAATTGGTCATTTGTATTCAAGAGCATTGTGCAATATTGGGAAGGCTCTGCAGAAGCACTGGGTATAAATAGCTGTGTAATCCAGACATAGACAAAAAGGTATTTTCTTGGGGTGTTTGTGTATAATGTGTCAATTATGGAATAATGTCATAGCCAGAAGCATTTAGTGAGCATCTTTGGGCATGAAGATGATTTTCGTTATTTTCTGAGGACTAACTTCAATTGCATCCAACTAGCTTGTGAAAATCTTCAGAAGGATGTTTTCCTATCAGCACACAGGTGATTTTTTTCCAAATGTCATTCCTTTAGCACAGCTAGAAACTATTTCAGGAGGCACTTGAGAACCTGTGGCCTTGAGAGTTAAATGGCAACCCAGGAATGTGAGATATGTTCCTGTTTTTAATTTGTTAGTTTTTAGAAAAAAATGTGAAGTACGTTTTAGTGGGTTACAACTGTGAATAATTGTAGTTTTGAGAGGGTTTGTGCATAGCTTCTGGGATTTCCAAAATGTTGGAGAATTGTTAATGGTGAGGTAGTAATAAACTCAAATATATAGGTGTGACAACAGGAGAATTTGGGGCTCTTCTTAAATGTTACAAGAAATCTACAAATGCTATGTTGAACCTTAATTTCCTGCTCAGTGGCATTTTACACACCCCAAGTTCTCTGCCTGCTCTCTTTGTTTCTGTACCTTTTTGTTTCTTTGGCCAACAGCAGGAGTTGTAGGGGAGGTTTTTTGTTCCATAGCTTTCCCACAGTAGCGAGGAAGAGGGAGACTGTTCAGGGCTAGGTGCCAGCTCTGGTGCAGACTGAAGGGCAAATAAATGTTTGTTTTAACAACATCTCCTTTTCCTGAATAACACTGCATGAGCTCATGGTACCAAACCGAGTAACAACAGATACTGCTGGAGGTACTGCTGGCTGTGAGACTGCAGTGGGCTCTGCTTGCAAGCCACTGGCATTTTTCACTTGCAAGACAGGTAAGAGCTCTTGCTTTGCTGCCTTTCCCAAAGATGAGTTTGTTTATTGAATAGCTGGCATTCCAGCTCAGGCCTGAACCGTGTGCTTGGCACTAAAGGCAAATGGTGCATTCTTGGCGTTGAAGCTTTGTGGGTGATGCTGGAGATGTCTTATGATGGGACCCTGGAAGGTCTGCAGTTTATTCACACATCTCCTCTTGGTGTGAGAACTCTGACAATTGTTAGTCCACTTCCAGGTGACTATGAAGGAGAAGATAAAAACCTCAGACAAAAAACAATCCCAAATAATTAATTGGTTAAAAGTTCTTGTGGCATTTGGGATCTCTCAGGAGCAGAACATAAGCCCAATTGCTGTTCAGTTAGGTAAAAGTAAAAGCAGAAACCACTGTGAAATTAAGATCATAGGTAAGACTGGATTAATATCCTTTCTGGCAGAGATGAGACTGTTGGTCAGTCATGAAGGGCTAATATTTAGGGGCTGTATGTCCCTCAGAACTTGGCAACTTGCCAATTTTGATCCATTTCAGTTCATTTCAGACCTGACATGAACACAGTGCATCAGTATGTTCTCATAGTGAGTGGTTTCGTATAACAATTCAGATCTCGATTCTATTATGAATAAAGTTAGGAACCAAAACCAGTGATGGGTTTTTAACTTTTTTTTCCTATTTACTCAGGCTCTGTGTTATCTGCTCTGCAGGTCAGCCAACTAAAACAAGTTCATAGTTTAAAGTGAGGGAGGAGAGCATGTTGATGTAGGTGATGAAAATTGTACTTAGTGGCTAAGTCTTCTCCCTCCTGCCTCTTTCCCATTGCCAAATTACTTACTTGAAATCTAAGAACTAATATGTGATGGAACCCAAATCAGAGCAGTCCCCAAGTGGGCAGATAGCACTATGTAGAATTTGCTAATCTAAATGTCATGATTACTTGAAACCAATTCTTTGTGCCCTAAACTACACTTTGAAGGTTGCTTCTTTTTGTGCAAATTTGTGAGCAAATGATTGCTTTTCTCAAAGGCAGTTCCATAAATACAAGTATTCCATTCTTTTGGAATGACCATTTTATGTACTAAAAGCTGTCAGTAGTGCTGATAGTATCGCAGTCTTTAGTCTGTTGGCATATGGTTTATGGTGAACTGTAAGACTGAGATAACCCTATAAAAATGTGTGAGGGATCCAAGATGTTTGAGAGTCTTGCTTAACTGCAATGGTTAAAGAGGCATGGCTGACTTAATGCACGAGTGTTGAAATCTGTGTCTGGAATTATGGAAGCAAGCTGAGAAACATGAACAGAATTGATTGTTGATTATTTTCCTCTGTAAAATAGATGGAAAAAGACGTATTGTGCTTTGCTGTGGTCTGTAAAGGCCCACAATGTCCTTATTTTTCTTTTTTTGTTTTCTTTTGTTAACTTATCTTTTAATATGAAGTGTCATTCCCAAAATGAAGTAATGTCCTTGGGCTGGTGGCAACAGCTGGAGTTGCAGAATTCATAAATAATTCAGAGAGGGATAAAGGGTAGGGGAATTTTTTTGTCATTTGAATCTTTATTATGTGCACACATTTCATTTTAGATATGGCATCATTTGAATTCATTCAGTATGATGATTGCACTGACCTGTCATATTTATTTTGATGTCCCTTCGAAGGACCATATGCTCTGTCCTCGGCATGAAAATGATGCAAGTTGCAAAGTGAAAGGCAGCTCTGCTCCTGTAGGGATGGAGCCCCTCACTTCCCGTTGTCACGTCTGTGGATGTACAGCTGCACTGCAGCAGAGAAGGTGGAGTTGTTATGTCAGTGCTGTGACTAAGTGGCAGTGTAGTCTAGCAGAAGGTGGAAAAAAGGGCAAAACCCATTTGCATCAAGGTATTGTATGGCATTTAAAACTCAGCTGTCACTGAGGGCCAGTTGGTGTGAGGAACCTGGCATGTGGAAGGTGGAAAGGATTAAAGCCAGCTAGAAATCTGCCAAGGTGGAGGTGTGCCATGGTAGCTTTAATGTGGGAATACAATTAATTACGCTGTATGTTGGAAGTGGGGTTGCCATGCACACAACCTCCTGGGGTTGCATGGGACTTAGTCTGGATATGCAAGGCTCAGATTTTTTCTTTGCCCAATCCATGTCTTTTCTTTCCCCTTGAAGCTGCTTGCTTAGTCAGATAAAATCTTGGATAATAGTTTGTTTTCTTGGGGGGGCGGGGGGGGGCCGAGGAAATACGCAGTTGTAGTTTGCCTCTTCACTAATTCTGCTGTAACCATTGCATCTGGTCCTTCATTTATTTCGTTGGTCTCTTCCTGGGGACGAGTGGTACATTTTCCAGAAGTTACAGGCTCAAGTTCAACCGTGTCCCATAAGTAATGAACTGCGTGATAATGAGTAATGCCTGGTCCCTACTGTCTAAGGCACTGGCTGGTATTAGCTGTTCACAGTTGGTGGATAACAAGACTTTGTTACTGTCACCTTTGTATGCAATATTAACACCTCAGGATCACCTCCAGCTCTGTATTTGCATGGTGTAAGGTCTAACAGTGAGCGGTGATTTGTATGAAACACATGGTCCACTGTGCTCACGCCAGGGGCAGAAGGAAGCCAGTTAAGTGCAGGTTAGTGAAATACACTAACTAGAAGCTGTGAATGAGAATAACTGTATGCAAAATTGTTTCTTTTCTAGATCCTGCCATCAATGACTGAACCTCCTTGAAATCTTCTTACCAATTACTGCCAAGATGAGAGGGATAACAGGAAGGAGGAGTGCTTAAGTGGCTTTAATGACAGTTAATTTCATCTGTTTATCGAATGACAGGTTGTTTTTTCCTCAAAACTCTGTTGTCATGACAAGATGCTTTTGGAAGTTACCTTTGTAAAATAAAACTGACAATTTTTAGGCTACAAAGAGCTATTGAATCTTTCTATAGAATGTTGTCATTATGGTAAACTGCTGGAAAGTCTTTATTTTTGAAGTAATTTAACTTGCATACTTCATTCATTTATTTAAATATCTTTTGAATGCCATGTGAAAAGTTTCTTGACAGAGTTCTTTTATTCAATGGAATAGTTATTCTTACAATGCTCAATTTATTATTGTCTAAATTACTGCTGCCTTAGCCTCCTGAAAAAATGTTTCCTTTTAATAATTCTTAAATAAGAAATGAATGAGATTTTATCCCCTTTGTGTTTTGATCAGCATATTTTGCCTTTTAGTGAAAGTGTCTTCAGTTTTTGGAATGACATGACTCAAAGAAAGGTGCTTTGGTTTGGGGGGTTTTTGTCCCAACAGCACATGTCTTTTGTGCAATGATTTTTTTAATATGTACACTGCCAAGACACAATTACTGGGAGGAGAGAGAGAAGCTGTTGGGAATGTCATGTTATGCCAAATTAAGAATTATTAGCTCTTACTTTCTGTGCAATCTCTTTGACTAGAACTCGACCTATTGCGTCTGGCATATACTTTGACTCTAGTGGAACTAATGTGTCCTTGGAGTAGCATTTCAGAGTAACTTCAGATTCATGTTTTTTTCACAAGTCTGCTTTAAACTGCTGGGATTAACTTCAGAGAAGGTGAGAGATACAGGCTCCTTTGTCAGCAGCTGTGCTGGTTACAGAAGGAGGCTTCGTGCACACTTGCTTGCTCATTCTCTCCCAGAGGTTATTGCCCTGCTAGGGAAGCAAACTGAACTGTTTTGCTGAGCACACCCAGACTTACTTCAGCCAAAGTTAATCGTGTTATCAAATATTGGTTATCCAGCACCCTGGGTCACTTGGATGAAAGGACAGGGCATACACAGACCAGCTGTGCAGACGTCATGTCTGGGAAGGGTGGTGTGTTGACAAGAGGGTTGTTGAGGACTGGCCCTTGTGTGTCGCCTTTTCAGCAGGTGCAGTTACATCTCTCAGATGTGGTAAAAATCGGGTGTGTTAGAAAGTTGTGCAGATCTGTCATGCATAATATTCACATTCCAAGGACATCCTGGAAAATGCAAAATAAACCTGTGCTCTTTGACTTACTCTTTGTGTGTGCCAGTATGAGGAGAGAGACATCGTGTGAGTGTGAGTACACAACAGGCATCTATTTCAGGAAAATGTATCTGGTCAAGGAGTGGGAATGGTACAAGTTTTTCCGTTATCTAGAGAACACACAGTTTACTTTACCCATCAAAGAGACTGCCTCGGCCAACACATGCCTTAGGAGAACTGCTTTTGACACGAGCTGCCTTTAGTGGACAAGGGAGAACACCTCCAGCAGGAGTGGCTGCTGTTTCTTCTCTACAGTGTTGAATCAGTAGATGCTGGAGTCTAGTGAGGCATCCAAGCTCTTGATATTCCCTGTGCCAGCATTAGAATGGTGTGGATAATCTCTAGTACTCAGACCTACTGAGTAAAAACAGTGCACTGAACAGCTCCATCAGCACTGATCCTTGTGCAAAGGCTGTGGAGTGTGGGTGCCTTCTACAGCTGGCTTGGGCAGACAAAGAACAAGAGGCTTTCTAATCTGTCAGAAACCTGAGGGCAGCAACACTGCTTGGATCTCCTCTCACGGCACTGCCAGGTAAAAAGAACACAGCTCAGCCACAGAAAGGACTGAACCTCCAGCTCAGCTTGTGTGGCATCCATTATCTTTTATTTGGCCTTATGGTAAAGGATGAGGAGGTATGCAGTGGCCACACTGTACGTATGGAAGGGAGGAAAATAACCTACCAGCTCTGTAGCGGAGGTACAGGACTGCTTGCCCTGGCTGTTCATCCTTGGCAGCACTACCTTACCACAGTGTCTTCAGATCAGGGCTCCCATCTGCTGTTCCCTGAACTATGGGTCTGAAAAACAGTAACGGGAAGGGATGAGTCAGGGTGGATCCCAGGACGAAGGCTTAAAGAGAGATTTGGGAATGTGCACAAACTTAGACTTAACTAATATTTTATAATTCTATGTTAAAACAAAGTAGTTATGATAAGACATAGTGGGAAAGCTGTCACTCTTCTGCTATTGGTCTTCTGCCAAGTCTGGAGTTGGCTCTGTACTGCAATATGTTGAGAACATGTTGGGCTCCTCAGTCAGACTTGTACCCTCGTTAGCCTATACTTGCAGCGCAGTGCTCGGTGTGTGCGCAGTTCAAGGAGGCAAGGTGCCAGCCCCATCGCTTCCAAAGTCCTCAGCTTGCTCCAGTGCAGTCTGAGCTCCATGGCGAAGGTGGGTGCGGCTCCAGGTGTGAGAGCTGTACCCGCAGCCCAGGGTCAGGCCATGGCTGAGCTCTGAGTGCTGGGCTCAGAAGTGATGTGCCTCCCGCAAATGGCTGTCACATCTCCCCTGACCATGAACTAGGTGCCAGTGAGCCTCCATGGCTCTCTGACACAGCCCATAATTCATATAACTCTTTCTGTCTTAAAATGGACTATTGAAGTACCGAGATTGAAATGTTTAATGCAATGTTTGTGATTGCCTAGGAGTCTTTTTACCTGCTTACGTGGTAAAATACAGTTAAACCAGTACTGCAGAATAACATCTTACGTAGAGCACTGTCGTGGATGTTAAGCTGATGAGTAAAGTTTTACATCCAAGCTCTTAAAATGATCAAATATTATAGTTAAAACTGCCTTACTATTTCTGTAGTGCTAAAAAGACAACTATATAAAACTTCAGGGAAGGCAGACTTTCTCTTACAAATACTCCAAATAATAGGTTGGTTTCAAGTAGACTTCCTGGCTCTTCAGTGATTGCTGCATTCGGTCTGAATCTATCAGGAATCCCAATCATAATCGGGTGTTTATTATTATAAACACATGATTTCTATATATGTTCTCCACAAATATGTTGGACGAAACATAGTTTACCTTCTTAACTGGTACTATATGGTTAGTTTCTAACTCCTTCAATTTCAGTTCTAACTTGATTGAATAAAAGGTGCATTCCTGAAAATAATCTTTACATCTGTAATGGAATACTTGATTTTATATGACTGTTTGCATACTCCAGACATAGCACAACATTTTTAAGGCAATATGTGTTGACAATATACAGAGATAAAAATCAGTTAATGACAAACTAAGGAGCGAACTTTTAATAAGAGCAATGAATCATTAGAAATTACTAGAAAAGGAATATTAGATTTTCTATCATTTGAATGAGGATGAAATATTTTTACAGAGGGATATGCTTGAACAAATGGCTGGGCGTGGTAGAGGAATTCCTCACAGACTTCTGTGGCTTTTGCAACACCTGGGGTCAGACTGGGTCATCTTAGACAGCCTTCTGGCTTAGAAGGGAGTGAGAAGTCTCAGTGTAGCAAATATTTTCATAGAATAGCAGCTTCCACTGAAAAGTTGCTCAAAGCTATTTAAGCTGCTCTTCAGGAAAGGACTGGGAGGGGCATTAGAACTGTTCTGTCTCCTTACTGCCATGCCTTGGTCAAAGATCCTCTTTCACCTGACTGTTTCTTTCTGTAGGGTATTTCATTGGCTTAGGAGGGTTTCTCTGGTTCATCCATCCTCCCTCCACATTAATCAAACAGCACATGAACATCTTTCTTCAGAGCAAATGTCTTCTACAGAGTGTCTACTTCTACAAAGTGTAATGTTGCCTTTCTGCTAGAAATAATTATTAGGTTGAAAATAATCTGACAACATCCTGCTGTGGATAAATTAGGTTTGTTCTCCACTAAGATTAGTTGGCTGGCACTCATTCACTAACACGTTACAAGAAAATGATTGCAAGTTGATTGTATCCAGTTATCTGCCTTTTTTCTTTTTAATAGGCTTTTTGTAGCCGTGCTGTCACCAAGGTTGAAATAAATATGTGCAAGTTGTACTTCTCTAAGTTCCCTACAGCCTGGGGAGATGGTGTTTGCTGTCCTGTACCTTGAAAAGACTTGTGGGCAGAAGTGTTTGGAGAAGGGGAGAGGTTGTCTCCATGTAGATTTCTGAATCTTGTGCACCTTTGGTTTTGGCTTACAGGGATGTGTTCTGCTCTGTGGCAATCAATACATTACCACCAAGGTGCAAAATGCCAGGTATAATTAGCTCATGTGATTGAATAGGTGTTGTTATTTTTCAACTTGTATATACAAGCCTGTTTTCATGCAGAAGCCTGTATTTTACTTGGAAGAATGCTGTGCAAATCAGAAAAAGCAGAAAAGTTTAGTTTAAAGTTACGTGCTAGTGTTTAAGATTTTAAAAATAACTGCAAGATCTTTATTTCTTTGTTTACAATTGATTAGGGTTAGAGTTTTAAAAGCTTAATGTTGACTCTAAGTGCTTTGCAGTCAGTCACTGAGAATTATGGGCTTGGCACGACTCACGTTTTTGTCCTTCAGTATATCAATTATTGTTAGATGCTGAGTAGTCCTTGCACATAGATGACTGATTTTTTGGGTATTTTACATTTTTACATGTTCAGAAAAATACTTCATTAAAGCAGCTGCTGGGTGAATGGGGTAATTAAAGAACTGTACTGCTTTTATTGAAGCTGGCATATGCTGCACATTCCTTAAAACTCAGTATGTGAGGAGAATGTTTCCAGGATTTATTGAAGGCAGACATCTAGAGATACTGGGGAGCTTTTAATAGTAGTAGAGATAACTTCCAAGTTTTATGCTGTTATATAAATCTGTCTTTAAGAAGAGAGCTGTTATTGCAATACATTGCTTGTGTTCTTCATGTTTTGTCCGTGTGTATGTTTTATGTATGTACTGTTACACCTACACAAATGCTTGACCTGAGCACTTTCATTTGACAGTGCTTGTATATTCTATTCAGTATTTATTTTGAAAAAAAGTGTTCTAATGCTGACTGAGAATCTTATTTGCTTAGTGCCAAAAGTAGTAGTTTATTGTGGGGGGTTTTAATTTATTGGGGTTTTTTTAACTGAAATATTACCCTGCTTAGTTTGAATTGCAGCTCTTAGTGTGTGAGTGTCATGGTAGCAAGCAAGGAATCTTACTCAGCATAAACTGAGGCTGGGTTTCATTTTAACTAGTATGATGAGTGCAATGTTCCACATGTGTGATACTTTTGCAAGCTGTCAAAAAATAGATTTGTTTTTCTATCACCCATTTTTCATATGATTTCAGAGTAGAATGTTGTCCTTACTGTTAAATTATTTGACTAAAACTATCAAACTTTCACCTGTATATTTTGTAATGTTTAGACCTTAAGCACTTTTCAAGCAATATGTTTGACTTACCATTATTGCACACTGTAAAATAAAATACAATACTAAAATACATGCTGAAAGAACACTATTCATCAACTATGAATAAACATGTGGAAAAACTATTTTCAAAATTTTAGTGTTTTTTGCTCAATTCTTCCTGGTTGATTTTGTATTATCTTTAATGTGGGGCTTGGAAAAGACGTTAGTTTCCCTTACCAGGATACATAAGGTGCTGTTGTACGTCGGTGTTCTAAACTTCTAGGACTGTGTAAATGGAAAATACACTTTATAATTTTTGCGTTGTGTTGGGTATGCAGTAGAAGCTAGTTTTATGCCTGGTTGTCTGTATGAGCAGCCTAGGTGTTTTTAACCATCTTTGTAGTCCAACAAACTCATTTTATGGACAAATCTTTTTGTATTGTTCTGCAAGTTGAAGACAAAAACATTTCTAAACTACTCATGTGTTTTGATATTGTGAGTCAATTCCCATGTGTTAAAGTGTAAACTACTAACTAATCCATAGGAGTTTATGCAGCAGAAAGTCATTTAATTAACACTTTTAATTTCAGCTATGAAAGAAGGTGAAAATGAGGTCTGGAGAACGGAGAGAAGCTTTGTTTTTCGTAGCTGAAGTCTCCCTGCACTGTAAGTCTACTGATGCCCGTGGTACACAGACCATCTCCTGCCTGCTAATTAGGCCTCTCCAGTGTGCTCTCTAGAAATGTGCTGGAGAAGTTTTTTTTTCAAAAAACCACCACGCCATCACAAATAAGGGAAGGGTACAGTGTGTAACTATTATACACCACTCATTTGGCAGACTATAATTTAATAGAACAACAATGATCAGACCAGTATATCAGTTAATTTTCAAAACATTTTATTCCACGCAAATTAGCTCAGGTCCTGGAGGGCAAAATGACAAGAGGTTACTCGTACAGTATGTATTTAATTAATTGAAAAATGCTCAAATTGCTTTTACAGTTGTTATTAAAAAGTAGAATCAGTGTTGCCAGTGCTCAACCATAATTAGAACCCCGGGGAATTAAATATTTAGCATTAGTAATGTAACAGCACTTAGGACACAAATTTCTATTTTTGTAATGAAAGCAATACAGTGTAAGTGCAAATGGCTGAAACGACAGCTGTGACAAGCAAACCAGCCTGGGATATTTCAATAAGACACCTCGTTGGACAGCAAGTCTTACTGCATTACTCGTTTGTAAGAGTCTAAATCCCAATAGCCAGGCATTACACCCAGTGTTTAGATTTCTAATTGCTCACAGGATGAACGGGCGGGCAAATGTCAGCCGTCGGTGTGGGAAGCACGCGGCGCTTTCCCAAACAGCACGGCAGCCCTGGGTGCCTTTGGCCGTGCAGGCAGGGCTGGGGCACGTCCCAGGGCAGCCGAGGGGGGAAACGAGACCTTGTTTGTTTTAAGTTTAATTACACTTTAAGCATAAGTGCTTTCAGTGATACAACATGAAAAGTCGGATATTGGGCTCTAATGAGCTGTAGTGGTAGATGGCTGGAGACCCTGAGGGATTCATTCACTAAATTAACTGGATAACAGTACTTGGTTTGGGCACGGTAGGATGGCTGAGCTGGGCTTAAAATCCCCCTTTCAGAGCTGTCTCTGATTCCTGTTTTCGTTCTAAACAGTCTGGGTAGCAACTTCCACAGCCGCCTACTACAACTGTTCAGCTTGTCAGAAGTATTACATTACCAACTAATAAGTAATAAAGCATATTTGACTTCATTTCTATTTTGTTTTGCTGGGGTTTTTTTCCCCTGGAGTGGCAGGGGAAGGAGGAAAGCTTGAAGGCACTTGTGTATCTTCTGAATAGAAAAAAAAGCTGTATTCAGGCAAGGCATGCTTTGGCCTTCTTAAAGCACTGATTTGTTTCCCTGAAATAGGACAATCAGGCAGGGAGATGGAATACTTGTTTTTGAAGATGCTTTTGTTCCAGTTGGCACCTGCTTGCAGGACAGAGTCAGTGTCTGAGCAGCAGGGACGTGCTGTTAGAGGGCACTAGCCCAGGACAGCCTCTTTCTTGGGACAGCAAGCAGGGACCAGCATCGCACCTGCACAGTGCCACATCCAGCTCAGACAGCAATGCCCCAGCTGCTGCTCGCCTGCTCTGCAACCACTTGTTTCTGCTCCAGGTCACTCTGCAGAAAAAGTTCATTTTTGCACCCTCCCTCCAAAAAAACCAGCAAACAAATGATTTTGCATGTCGCCAAGACTTGGCAAACAGTATCAAAATCTGTAAGAGTATCTCTGGTTTTGAAATGTAAGTCTTTATCCCGAGATGTTCCAAATAATAATTACAGAACAAAGGGCCCCAGGGGTGAGGCTGCCCCAGCAGAGATGCTGGAGCTTCTGCCATCAGCCCTGAGCCTCCCCCCAGCTGCACACACTCAGCCCAGCACAACTGCCCACAATCTGGGGTAATAAAGTACCACCTGGCAGCACGGCTTAGGGCCCTGCCGTGGGGGAAGCTTGTGAGGAAAGGGCTTCTCTAGGTTGTTTTAAAAGTGTAGTGCTCTTTCTTCAGCCTGGCTTTCAGAAATATTTCTGACCTGTTAGCTGAAGGTTCCTCTCAGTGTCTGGTTTTAGTTGAAGCTGCTGAACTTCAGTGAAGCATTAATCAGCCACCAATGGAGCTGTGTAATAGGGAGTGACCTGGCTGCAGTTACCAAAGCCTCTGGGAGTTGTTCAGGTGAGTGCAGAATGGCTGTGGCCAAGGATGAGGTTATGAACGAACACCTCCCTCTTGCTGATGATCTGCTGGGGCATAGTAATGGTCCCAAGGATCAGGAGCTTCAGTTTTGTTTGTTAGCTGAGCAGGTGAAAAATTCTGAGAAAATCAGCTTTTTTCTAACAGGTTTATGAATCTGGGCTCAAAGGACAGGAAGGAGCATTTTTTGAGCACACTGAAACCTTGTGGGGTATCTCTGAGCTTCCCTGGGTGCTTGCATCCCACCTACTTTGATCCAGCTCCCTGAGATTTTTCCTGCCTACCAGACACTTGCAATTAGAAACCCTTTGTGCTCTGTAATTTCTGTGTGTGATGCACAGAATTAAGGTACCCAGGGGTTTGATGTAACTGCGAATTACTGCTGTGTGTAAATAATCCTCATCAGCTCTTACTTTTGGAAATAAAATTGTGGCATTTGCCTGCTCTCCTTCCCTTTGATGCAATTAGAAGGCCTGGGAATAGAGCCGGGGTCTTGCCAGCAGCCCTGACTCGCAGCAGGACGAGCTGCACCTGGACTGAGCTTTCTGTGCAGGCATCTGAAAGCTGTGCTGAGCCTCTCCTGTGGATGAGCAAACAGCTGCACTGACATGACAGTAGCACCACTGCTGACTATCTTGTCAGCAATCTGGGGTCTAAGAAGTCTCTATTCTGGTCTGGAATGAGATTTTTTATTTTTTTATTTTTTTTAAGTGTGTGTCTGCAAAGCTGCTCTTTCCTAAGGTTTTTGAGGCTTGGGTCTTGTCTGTCATTGCCAGGATCAGTTCCCGTAAGTCCTGCAGCAGTTGGTCTCTCTCTCCCTGAGGATGGGGAAGGAGGGGGGCTGTGGGCTTTACTTGCCTGGAGATTGGCAGCTGGAAAGGCGTTTCTCCCTTCTGCTTTATTTTCGTTCTTTGGCATCTCTTCTTCCCGTCTCTGTACCCCCAGTGCTCTAAAGCACACGAAGCCAGTCTCAGACCTTTGCTGGTTTCTTATCCTTTGAGGATAAAATGCCCTTTTTGCCTCCAAAATCCACTAGCATAGTCTCTGGAGGCATGTCACAAGCTACTCCCTCACCAATTTCTCCTTTAAAACTTAATGAAAAATGCAAACTTTAGAGAAGCTTTGTCCTGCCAAAGGCCATTAAAGTTACTCCTAAGGCTCTCCATAGCCTTGGCTGCTGCCTGGTGGGTACGACTGTGTGCTCTGAGCTCTCTGGCAGGAAGGAAGAAGGTAGACAGCCTGAGATGAAACAAAAGTTTTCCCTGGGACCTTAGTCCACTCCAGCCTTGACCGTTCTGATGCATAAGGCAGGGTTTAGTTTTTGCACATTTCATTACATTTCACCAATTAATATAATTTTTTCAGGAAATAAAGACGTTCATAGTGTGGTTTTTAAATACGCACTCAGACTAACACTGCTTACCCTTTTTAAAGCAGTTGTAAGTCCCAGAGGCAAATGTGTGGTATTGGTCATAGCCAGGGTTTTTGAAGACACTTAACTGACCAAACATCCAGCATTGTACTGATGGATGTTTCTGTTGTTTAAACAAGTGAACCTGGTGTGAACAATCAGACTTAACCTGCAAAAATATCTGGGCACTGCTGCAAGTTTTCCTGTAGCCCTGACTGGATGATTCTCCAATTGCTTGTTGATTTTAGCAAGGTAATGGAGCAGTTCTCTGTTGATGCTATGCTAGGAGAAAGCAAATGACCTGAAATTAAAGTATGGCTGTGTACAGGAGTCCTCCTTGTTGTTTCTCCTTACATTGCTGCTCCTCTTCATACTGGTGCTCTTCTTTCAGTTATTGTCTGGCATGAAAACGAAGTATCTGGACAAGAGAGTTTTTCTATGTTTCTGTTTACAACTGTGTGTTGAGGCAGGGTTAACTTCTTTTCTCTGTCCATTTTAGGTATTGCCTCTTATTTAATCACTTAAACTTCTAAAATTACTCTCAGAAAAAAATCTGCTCTGCTTTTTGTGACTTGTTCCTCATATCCCATGCTGTATTTATATTATTGAAATTATATTTTACACACATACCCCTGCAGTATTTTAGATCTTCTCTGAGTATCTCCTAAGGCTTTCATTGTGTATCTTCCTTTTTTTTGCCTTTTTTTTTTTTTTTTTTTTGAGGGGGGAGGTTTCTTCTTGTTATTGTTATGTTACTTGGGCTTTTTTGTTTGTTTGGTTTTTTCTGTTGTTTTTCTTTTTAATAATTCCATCCTCAGGTAGCTGCTAGTGGTATTAGAGCCACCCTGCCACTGTAATGTGAAGTTTCAAGTCATCCTCAAGCTTTCTGCAGTCTTTAGGACCTGATCCTGTGGCTGCTGCTGGGTTGACCCTGCCAGTGCCATAGGGATGGAAGCTGCCAGGTGTCCCGCTGGCAGCAATGACCCTGTCAGTGCTGTGGCAGTGGCAGCTCATCTAACAGTGCTTGCAGGCTGGGACCTGAGGGGCTTTGCTGCTGCTTTGTTATAAATACAGAAGCTAGTCCCCAAAATAATTCAAAACCTTACATCCAACTGCTCAAAAATCTCTGAAATTGGGTTCCTGCTGCGTTATGGTGCTGACCTCCATGTTCCCAGCCAGTTGGAGAAGTTAAACTCGTGTTACTGACCTGGGCCATATTAAATGAGCGAGGGGCAGGTTTTGGGTCTCAGTTGTGGGGGTGGATCAGAGTTCTGAGGCTCTCAGTGTTACACTCCCATTTGTGTGCGTGACGATGAAATGGATTGGTTAATGAGTGCCTAAGCATCTGTTCAGCCTCTGGTAGATGCTTTGCCAAGGTTCAAGTTCCCTGAGGAGGATTAGCCACCTGGTCTGGTTTTCATGATATAGTGACAAAGGGGACACCCACCTTTCGTTTTACTGCTGAGGATGGCCAAATGCACAGGGTCCCCGGGAGGTCTGTGAGTTTGATGTCTTTGTGTAATTTAACAATTACTTTTGTAATTGTTACAATTTAGGTTACAGCAGAGCCTACAACCACTGTGTGTTTTTGTAGGAAGAGTGACATCTACTCACCCAGCGTGTCTCACAGTCTTGCCAAATAGACTTATTTATTTTCCTTTTTCTCACATGACACACAGCTCTTTTCACACAATTATCTCTCTTGCTGTATAATATATATAATCAATATACAGCATAGGGCAACAAGAAGTGGTGATAAAAAGAGGTTTAAAGAGAAAAATGAGCATTTCATGGCCTGAACATACAATTAGGCCTTCCAAAGTGTCTAGATTTTGCTGCATGGACAGCATTATGACTTGATGAAAAGCCTGCACTAAAAGGCTTAAATTTATGTGTGGTGGTATTGCTTTACGATGAGCTTGATTTAGCAGGGCTTTGACCCATCAGACACAATACAGCAAAGGAACTTAGCATGCTTGATAGACAGAAACATTACACATTTGTTGCTGAACTTTGAAAAAGCTGAAATCGCTTAACCAGCCTGGATTAAGGCAATGAAATGGATGAAGTTCGTCAAACTGCAAGGAGGGTTTTGCTGGACTTTTGCATTCAAGTTACCTTCTGAAGCCATGCAGGATCATTTTCTGATGTTGGTTTGTTTTGGGGCTGGGGGAGAGGAAGGAGCTGTGGGGTTTTTTAACCCGTGGCTTGTTGGATAGGTATAAACCGTGCAGTGAGCTCCACAGCAAAGTGAAGCTGGAGCAGCTCTGTGCATGTGCTGAGCTCTCTGGAGAAGAAAAGTCTGAATTAGGATGAGACGCCTTCAGCTGGGCTGCATTGATGACCCTGATGCTGCAGGACCCAGTGCCTCAGGAGCAGCCTGTGGACAGGCAGATCTGCCCTGCACTGGGGATGCTGCAGGTGCCACCACGAGGGAGGATGGCTGAGGCAGGACAGTGCTGGAAGAGGAACTGCACCTCCTTGTCCCTGGCCTTTATGCAAACACTGTGGGTGTAGCCTGTTGGCAGGGAGGTAAGAAAGTATGGGAAGGAATTTCAGGTTTTCAAAACCTTGTACAAGACCAAACATCTGAAGCCCCAACCTTTCAGCTGGGTGTAACAGGACCCACACTGCTTGGTGGGGTTTAGTGCTGCAGCTGGGTCCCTGAGATCCTTGGGATCAGTTTACTGGGGCTGGTTTTGGCAGATCCTACCAGGCTCCCAGTATGTCTTTTACATATTGCAAACCCATTCACCGTTCATTTGATATTCACCAGCATCAGCTCAAACCCACTTTGTGAGTAGTTCTGAATTTCTGCATGTGTTTTAAATATATTGGGTTTGCCAGGAGTGAGAATAAGCAGCACTGGGGGTTTTTTCCTTCTGATTTTGAAACTTTTCCCACTGGTTTGCTTGCTCTAGCAGATCAGAAGTAGATTTCTGTGCTTTCAAACTGAAATGTAAGTCTAAACTGGCCTTTCCTAGGTAATGGATAGTTTAATGAAACTAGATGAATGAAAGCATTTTTAATTAAATATGGCAAGAACAGTAAATAAAAGTTGTGTAAAATAATCTCACTTGGCTGTGTACATGCAGTCACGGAGGCAGTTAACAGATGATCTTTTTCACTTAAAGTTATGTGGATTTCCTTTACTTCTTTAGTCAATTCTGTTATTGACCAGTTCATCCCATGTCCCAGTGTATGAACCCACCTGCTCCAGGTGAGAGCTGGCCTGGGTGTGCTGGGGAAGCTCACAGGATCCTTGTTGTCTCCCTTGCACTGGCTGTGCCTTTTCATCTTTGTAAGTGTACAAAGGAGAAAAAAATCCTATCTTGTTAAAGGCTGAGCTTGCCTGCTGGAAAGATGCCCATTTGCAGGTGAGAAATTGTCTGTCTCAGGACAAGGGAACTAATTGTTTGGCCCTGTCTGGCTCTAAGCACTCTGAGCAATCTGGGCTCTGCTGCTTCCTCTGGGAGATTACGTTGCTCAATACATCAGAGTACCAGGAAGTTGGTTTCTTGCCCTGGGTATTCAATTTTAAGTTTTCTTTAATTTAATCTCATTACTGAAGCTGGCAAGAAAAACAAAATATTTTTCAGAATAGGGGTTTGCTGCTTTCTCAGGATCCTCTCAGCAGTCTGAAACCCTGTGGATCTCCAAGAGAATTGTCTGCAGGTGATAGCTAGGTTATAAAGGTTCTGATGGACCTTCTTCCAGTTCCCTACAGAGTCCTCATCAGTTTGGCCTTCAAGAGTCCTGGCTGCTTTCTGTAGGGTATTGTAACATGTATGGCATATTTACATGTAATTACTTTGACCTTTCTAAGCCTAGAAAACTTTGTCATGGAAGAAAGCGTGTAAAAATATGAATACTTCTAAAATATGAGCAATTAGGGGGAGATGGGAAATGTATGTGTGAGAGGTTCTGTCTCAAACACCTGGTGACTCAGGCACCAGCCCTTGTGTGCCCGAGATGGAGATGAGGAATGGTCTCACACCAAAGCTCGTGACTTGGAGACAGAGTACATGAGTTTTGCTGTGCCTTACACAGATTTATTTGGCGACCCTGTACAAATCACTTAACCTCCTTCTGCCCACAGTCCGTACAAGAAGGATGGTGTTTCCCTATCTCGCAGAAGTGCCGGACGCTTAATTCATTAGTGCTTATAAAGTGTTCTCAGGTCTTTTAGAGGAAAATGCTGCATGTCCGTGAAGACTTAATGTTGATTCATGTGCAGATTCTGAGGTCTGGGCCTTGGCTCCCCAGCGCCAGGATAAAGACTGTGGCTGATGAGTTCATTTTTATCATGAACCTAAATCTTCTCTGTGCTATTCCAGAACTTGCATAAAAGAAATTCCCGAAGAATATTGAAAATAAATATTGAAATGTTTCTGGTTTAAGATGAGTTGTGTATGTTTACATTAAAAATATCTATAAAGACTTCCCAAAGCCTTTTGAAAGTGTCTTGACCCCATCTGCTGAGCCCTGTGCTGATTTTGAAGGGAGTCGAGTGAGATGCTGAGAAAAGAAGTATTTTTTTCAATCTGTGCTTTATCTGTCTGTGTTTTCTGGCTAAATTTGGAATTGTTCAGGGATAAAAAAAAAATCATCATAGATATTCAGATAAATGTTATCATATTCAGCATGGTGGGACATGTCATTTTCCATTGGCATCATGTCAGAGGTCAGTGTAATATGTCAGAAGTATTTTATTGCACTGGCTGCATCACGTAAATGAGATGAGACGGGTTGCAAATCAAATTTACCATACCTACCTTTAATATATACTAAACAAGCTAACAGCATAGATCTGGCAAACACACAATGTGGCTGCAGCAGCAAAGATCTGGCCTCGAATGTTGTGAGAGGTTATGAGGGACAGACAGTTTAAGAGTTCCCTCTTCATGTGTGCCTTGCAATATCTTTTATTATCTACAGTTAGAATTCTACTTCAGTTCAAAGTGCTGAAACAGGCAGCCTGATGCAGATTTGGACAAGACAGGGCAGGGTAGAAGTGCATTTGATAACAGTCCCTTGTTGCCTTTTGCTTTGTTAGGGCTGTAACTTCTCATCTCCAGCCTCACAAAGTATGGCAGACCTGCTCTCTTCCAGTCTCTTGGCTTCAGTCCTTGTTTCTCTAAGGAACTCCTCATGTCTACCAGTAATGCCTTGGAAGAGAATAGGTTTCAACCATTATCAGATTAATTTGAAACCTTGAAAGTAAAAGTGAAGAGCAGTTAGCTTCCTGTGGAAATCAATATCTGCTCACTGGGAGTCAAGGTACTCAGGGAGAAGTGCCCTCTGTTTGAAACACTGGATTGCTGCTGTTTGCTGCACGGTGAGCTTGGGTAACTCTGTGTAAAGACATCATTCAGTCATGCTCATTTGGAAGACTTGCTGTTGAGGAATAGCAATGCAGCCAAAATAATTCATCTCACAATTAAATATATTAGCATTTATTTCAGCAACCCAGTTTAATCTTAGTTTACAGTAAAGTTTCATATCTAATTACGATAATTAAGTAATTTGGTAATTGTAGGTTGAAGTAAGTCTGTAATAGAAATGTTATAAACTACTTTGGGTGGCTGAGATTGCTATTGCATTTCTTTTGGGGTGGAAAAGGAGAGGCACATTGCTTGTGCAAGGATGAAATACGTGGATTATTCTTTATAGAAATTCTGAGCTCAAGCCAGAGAGAACTATAGAAATGCTATCTATGCCTTGAAAATATTAATTTCTATGCTTGGAGGTATGATTATTTAAAATTAAAAAATCAATTCTGACAAATATGATAATTTGGGGCTCTTGTGTTTGCAGCATTCAGATGAGGAAAAATTACACAGAACACAGAAACCTTAGATTGGGTAGAAAGGGAGAAGGTGGAGGAGGGAGAGAGGGAAGGGGTCAAAAGGAAGGTGATTACATGGCCACTAGGAAACTATGTTCTTCAGGGTACAAATTTTGCCATCCTGGCACACCTGCTGCAGCTGGGAAGGATGTTTTCACAGGAGATGACTGCACAGCCTTCCTTAAATGTGGCCTTGGGCTTCCATTGTAATGCAATCCCATGGATACGGAAATCTCACGGTAGTGCTACTGTCTTGAACATAAAATCTAAGACAATGATGCCAGGAACAAGTAGACAAAAGGGACACACAATTTATTTGCTGCTTGCTTCAAGAGGGAGTGTTTAGGCCTCCAGTTAGGACACAAGGACTGCTGGTGGCTGCCTGGCTGCAGTGAGTTCCCCTCCATGTCCTACAGAGTGAGTGCTTGTGGCTGGGGATCTCAGCAGTTTGCCACTGCAGGAAAGCTTTAAAACACCATCCCTTCCACCCCACCCCACCCCCCTCCCGCCCCTTAATATAATAGATATTATCAGGTTTCTGTTGTATGTGCTATTCTACCTTTGCTAAATTTTCACAAGCATTTCTCCATGCCAACTGTAAGTTGGTAAAGTTCTTTCAGCATTTCAGCAGGTTGTTGTGTCTTTATAAAATAGTCAACTACATGGGAATTGTTCAGCCTCCCCTATGTTATGCTCATTGATAAAGAAACTCACAGTTATATATTTCTAAAGGTTTTTTTTGTTTGTTTAAAACACTCTTTTTTAATGATCAGAGTACATTCTTTACTTTTCTCAGAGTTTCTTATACCACAATTTGAATCATTGTGCACTATCTTCCAAATACTTTGTTACTAATTTTGCACTGATGCTCTAATCCAAATATAAAGGATAATTTTAAACTGAGGTGCCTGTGGCAAGGCTCTGAAGTTGAACACAGGGCTGCGGTGAAAGGGGAAACAGGGTGCGTTTGATTCCCTTGAGAAAATGCTTTTATTTTTTAATGTTTCTTTTGTTTGGCAAGTCAGGTCATGTATGCTGATACTCAGGTGTAAGAAGCTTGCATGTTTGTGTTGATCTTGGAAGGATCAGACCTGTGAGAGTGGAGGCAAACTGCATCTTGACTGGAAAAATGGAACCCTATTTTCATTTTGACCCTGTTTCTCCATTGTTTTTTCCCTTCCCTAAATAATTGTCCTCCTTATTCCTGTCTCAATCCACTGTGTGAAGTCAGACACTGGGGTTTAAAATATCTGTTTAAAAGCAAAAGTGGTTTTAGTTTATTTATTTTTGGTAAGCATGATGTGTTGAGAAATGGAAAGCATAAATAAAAGCGTCCAGACCTGCACCACTTCTTGATCACAGTGTTACCAACAATAGGGAAATAACTACTTTGGGAGGCATAAGAGAATGAAAACCCCTTCAGCTGCTCCCTAGGCCACAGTCTCTCCCATGTGCTGTCAGCATCATCCCATGCAGACAGGGTTCCTTAGGCATTTGGATGGGAAAGGGATACAGGCTTCATCTTTTGTAATTAAGTTGGGTATTAGAAAAAGCAGGGATAGCAGGAAAAGATAGGTCTTTGCAAGGTTTTAGTTGTTCTTGGGTGTAAGTGAGTGTTAAACTTCCAAGATCCTCCTTTTTGTTTGACTTCAGCTTGAATGTTTGGCTCCATTTGTTTTTGAGTAACTAGAGTGTTTGGAAGCTTAGAGTGGATAGAGAGAGATAGACTACAGCTGGTAATAATAGTAGAGCCTTTTATGCTGTCAATTTAACAGTTGTAAAACAATTAGGGAGAATTATGTTAATAGCAGGCTTTGTTCACACTTTCCTTGCCCAATTTTCCTTTTTATTTTTTTTGTGACGTGCCTTTCGTACCATGCTCTGAGACCACGTAAACAGTAAAGCTCTGTGTGTTTGCATTGTGTATGGTCAGTGTTATCCATTAAACCATGGCTGGATGTAGATCTTCTAAAATTTTCACAAATCAATTTTCCAGTGCTTTGGCTATTGCATTTTAATGTGGCTGCTCCTAAACAAACAAAATCATGTTTTCGGGAAGCTAAGACAGGATAAGAAGTGATTTGTATGGGAAATGGTGGCTGATTTGCTCGGACTGCTGCAGCTGTTTCCTTCTGTGATACGAACAAAACCCCTTCAAATCAATCGGATCCATGTTGTCTGAGCCCTGCGACCCACGCAGAGGGGCAGCCCAGCCTCTCCTCGCTCCGGTGGGAAAGCAGTTGTGCCAAGGCGGGCTGACCCACGCTGAGATGCTGCTTTGTCTTGCTCAGCTCCTCCCAGTTCTAGACGATGGGTTAGCACTACCCATTAGGACTGAGACTAATCTGGATGATGTCTCTCTTGCAGATAATGCAGCCCACGTGAAGGGCATTGCTTGCTGCTCTCCCATACCACGTCACAGCGTGGTTTGCCTTCACTTCTCTCCCTTCCCACACCCAAGGCTCCTTCAGCTTCTTCCCTAGTCAGCCTCATCTGTGCTCGAGACTCTTCCTGGTATTGATGACATGGGAAGGGTTTAGCACTGTACAAGAACAGTGATCTGAAATGAGGGAAGTAAATATTTTTCTATCTTTTCCAATCAAGAAACAGAATGATTATGCTGAAATCAAGAGCATCATAAATTAGTTTTTTCCTCTGAGCCCCAAGGGAGGGAGTAGATATGAAAATCTTCATGTTTAATTCTTCCCTCCTCCCAAAATAACATGTACATGTAGATGATCCTTTAAGAAAGGCCTCCCAAACTCCATTTACCTTGACGGCTGTCACTTGGCACTTGTAGCTGTCATGGCAGTGTGTAGTTTTTCTTGAATTACCAGCACTGGTGGTTTTTTCTCTTTATCTGCCATCAGCCCATCAGCCGGGCCTTTCATAACGGCGTCTGGCACCTCGTTGGGGCGATCGGTGCCACTGAATCGCGCCTGCAGCTCCCCCACCTCGCAGGGCACCTCTGTTTACTGATGTGCCTTTTCCTGTAAATATTACAAGCAGTACTCGTGGAAGGGATGTGTGGGAGTGGAGTGGCTTCACCTTGTAACACTTAGCTGGGGTGGCAGCTCTGCATTGACTGATAATCCGCGAGTCCTCGTGTTTCTGTTACCTCGCTAAATAACATATAGACATCCCACTCTGAAGGCTTGTGTATGATAGTTAATTAGACAACATTTAATTTGGCTTAACATTTGTGTCAGTTTTGTGGAAGTGAGCCTCCATAATTAGGGAATACAGATCAGATTTCTGTCAGACTTATAACCTCTCACTCTAATTTAATGCTCGCTCCTCCGGTGCCGTGTCACACTGGGTGTGCAGGATTACCCCTCCCCACCCCATCTTTTCTGCTTGACTAGTAAGAAAGTTGCCCATTTAACACAACTGACAGCAAATGGGATTGTTCATGGAGATGTAAGGGCAGGAACTGAGCTGGACCTGTTTCTGAGAAGTTGAGCTGGTCCTGCAATTTTTCTGTTGGTTTTCTGAAACTGTTGCAAATGTTTAGGCATCTGCACCATTCTCAGCAAATATTGAATGGACTATCTGAGTTCATGCACAATTTGTGGGTCAAGATATGATGTAATTCCAAGTTGTACCATGAAAATATGTAATAGTAACTCAGTGGTACTCGGTGTCCAGATATTAATCAACACAGCTGCTTTCTGCCCGGTAACCTCGATGCTGGGCAGTACATAGAAAGGAGTGACCATATATACCTTGTGTTTTTACTGTTATGAAAGGTTACTTCTTATATTGTGGTGGTGCTCCTTCAGGATGAATTTTGTGTGCATTTGAGGCAATGCTGTGGTTTCCAAAGACCTGAACTTTCCCCAAATGCAGATATCAATTTTGGTCTCTACAGGGGCAGTGATCATCATGGCTTCACTGGGGTGTAAATGCCTGGTGTAATAAATCTGTATACAGATTTATTAAGTGAAACTCTAGACTTATATGTAGTCATTCTTGTCTTATCTGTAAATCCTTGAGACCATGCTTTGCATGGAAATCAACATTATGTCATTTTAGTCACAGAACATTTCCCTTTTGTAGTAAATTATGTCATGTGTCATTTGGAANAAGGGGAAAGTAATGTCGAGTTATTTTTATTCAGAGACCAGAGCAGAAACAATTAGAACAATAATTGTAAATGAAATACTTTGTCTTTATAATGCAACATTGTCTAGCAGAGTTGCATAGCATACATCTGTGGATAGCATTGAAAAGAAGGGGTTCTATAGTCTCACATGGTCAGCAAGAAATGTTTATGGGCTGAAGAGATGTGTGCTGCATGCTCTAGATGAGAATCTCCCCATGCTGAAACTAAACTTGGAATTCAGTGGGAGATGGAATATCACATATGTGGGAAAGGAAGGAGTTTAACAACACTGCCCTGAGCTTAAATTACTTGGATGTGTAATACGTTGTATTTTGTATATAAACACATTGCTAATAAGAGGAGTTGAACTGTAGTGCCAATACCACACTGGCATCCCTCCTGGGGAGTTGTATCCCAATGGGTGCCTGAGCTGCAGAACTCAGTGTGCTGCTGGGAGCAGTAGCCTGCACCAGGTGTTTGGGAGGGGGGAGAAAACCCCACAAACTTGGGAGTGTAGTCTGAGTCTTGCGGTAGCCAGGAGTACATTCAAAAAAACCTCTTCCTCTTGCTAAGACTTGCTTGTTTATTTGATGCAGGATGCGTGCAGGTGTCTTTTTGTGTGCGTGAAGGATTTCTCTGTGAAACAGAAGAATGTAGCTGTAATGATTTCTGTTTTGCAGAATCCTTCCCTGAGAAAGATACTGTACAGGCTTTAAATTGTTACAGGCTCTGTCCAGCATCATGCTTAGGATCCCTTGTGTATCAAATGCAGTCCATGGCAAAGCTAAAGAAGTCAGTGTCCTTTGAAAGGGCCTTCATGTCTTGTCTTTTCTTTGTCCAACAGGGAGCACAGTTTGTCCTGGAGAGACATCAGGCCTTTGGCAAAGCTCAGGGAGCCTCTCACAGTGAGCCTGGTGCCAGCAAAGGGTCCCTGGCAGCCTCTGTAGTGATGTTGAGACTGCAGGCAGCCCCGACTCTCCAGAAGATGAGCAGTGTGTTGGTGAGGTTCTAGACCGTGGTTCTACGGATCTCTGGGTTCACGGAGGAACAGGAGAAGCTCGGCATGAAGATGAAAAAGGGACAGCAGCAGCAGCATCCCAGAGGTTGTGATCACATGGGCAGATGAGGTGGGTGATAGACAATACTTCATACAAAATTCTCTTTTATCTTACCTGATTTGTATTCTTGGCTGTGATCAGAAATACAGCTTGTTGTTTCTAATGAATTCTTTAATTTTCTTTTATTTGTGTTTTGAATTTAGCAAAATTCTATTTCATGTTGGAAACGTTCTCCATCTAACCCAAAATACATTAAAAAGGCTATTTGTTTAATCAGCAGGATTTTTTAATCTTATTATATGCTGCTCAAAAATGAATATTTCTTTGTATTGTACAGTACGCATTTACATAAATTAGTGTTATCCTTGGTTATTTTGCTACCCATAATTTATACGCTTTTTAGTTTTATCATAAACTAAAATCTTGCCTCTAATATTCTAGGAGCATTTTTAGCATCATAGCAAATTACCTTGGGAGGAACTATTACACAGTCAGTGAACTATTCTACTTGAGTTTAAAAAAAAAAAAAGGCAACTTAAATGTGTATCAAATGCTCAGCTTTCACCAGTCTTTCATTTTTGCAGGCTTTTGAAAACTGCAAATTTGTAAAAATTCTAGTAGAATTCATCTGGAGCACAAAATATTTGCAACATGTTTGGTTGTTTGAAAAAGATCCAAGATTTATGGCCTCACTTAATTATTTTTTAAGTGTTAAGATAAGTTTCCTCCTCCTAACAAGTTTCTTTGTTTATATTTATATTGTTTCTGCAGAGGGTTCATTTTGAATACTGTATTCAGAAATGTTGACAAAACATTTGTCAAGAATTTCTTTGAAATAATTTTGCAAGTACCTAATCTTGCAAGGTGCTGCTAAATTGAGCTCTGGTCTCTGGGACAATGGAGGCCCAAACCCCAAATGAATTGCATAAGTTCTCCCTTTCATCACCAGAAACTTGAAATACAAAAATGCTGTGGAAATATTTGCTATATCTCCCTTGAGATAATTTTCTTTTCTCTCTAATTTTATGTTTGGGGAGCTTTGCTGTTATTGACCAGTTCTCTGTGTCTTGTGGAGTTGCTGAATTCCTCAGCCAGTACAACTTTTGCTCTTTGCATGTGCTGATAGCTGCAGGTTAGGATCAGGGTGTGTGGAGCTGAGTGCATATGAGACAGAAGATTCTGGCCCCAAAAACACACTGATTAAATAGGAGTTAAGTACTGATACAGACAGTTGAAAATAATTTTTGTGGGTGTTTTTATGTGGCCTCTAGCGGTATTTAAAGACTGCGAAGATCCTTGATACCTTATCGTTTCGACTCCTGTTATTGTTGAACTCTGTGGTTATACATATTTCAGCATCTTCTTTTCATGTCTCCCTACATCTTTATAACTGTTGGACAAGTTAGTACGTGAGATGCCTCCTTTTATGTGTGCAAGAGGTTGTAGACCCTTCAAGGGAAGGAGTAATTAAATTACTGTTTCAAAGGAGTTCTCCACCACACTAATAACTTATCTGTAAGCTTATTAAAGTAGTTGTTTGTACTCTAAAGTGACTAAATAACTGTTGTATAATCTCAAAATTACAATAAATCGTAATTCCTCCTGGATGGCGGCAGCTACGACATCTGGATATGCCTAACTGCTGAAGTCTGACAGTTTTAAATACCACACTTGCATGTACCTGGAGGAGGGGACAGGAAAATAATTGCAATTCCTGCTCTTGTGCATTCTGTGTATTCACACCATGGCTATCTGTGTTCCTGGTGTTGGACCATCAGCTGGTGCTCAAGCAGCAGCCTCAGCTAAGGCCTGGGTGGAGGCAAACGTCAGCGACAGCTGCCTAGGAGATTTTGTTAGCTTTTGAAATCAAAGGTAAAAGCCCCTCATTTCACTTGTACTGTGAAGATGAAGTATTTTTTTTATTTTCACCACCGCCGCCTGTTTGGGCATGAAGGAGGGAGGGGGACTGGCCTGTGGTCAAGTTCTGCTGCCTTGGTGCCTTCTGCCAGTTGTTATAAGTCCTTAGAGAGAATAAGTCCACACAAGTCTTTAGAGACCTAACTGCTATGATAAAAGGCAGGCAAATATGTGTGTGTTTGGACAGAGGACTCAGCCTTCCCAAGACTTCTCTCTGCTTCCAGGGACAAGCCTCATGTAGTGAGGGAGAGGGGCAGAGGGGAATACAAGTTTCAGTCCTGCAGCATAAATACATGTGTGCCTGATAAAATTCTTCCTGCAAATGGAGTTCAGCCTTTCTTTTTCTTACTGTTGGGTCAATGAAATGCTCCTAAAATAAGCTCCAATGGCTTGTTTTTATTACAGCCTTAAAGGATAGTTTAATTTTGCCTTAGAAATGCATCTGATATGGCCATTTGCTCCTGGGATCCACAAGAAGATTTTTACCTTCCCTCGAACAAATGACTACTGCTGATCGTTGGTGACCAGCAGCTGTGTGTACACTGTGTGCATCTGCTAGAGGAGTCAGAAACAGAGTAACTGAATCAGGCAGAATAAAATATTTCTAGCAAAATAACAGGTTTTAAAATAGATTTAATTACACCATCTCTTAATGAGTCTACATTTTGAGAGGTGATTGGGAAAAAAGGGTCTCCCGGTTAGAAGATTTATGTACTGGTTATATTGACATGTTCCTTAGCCTTGGAAAAAACATGTTTGGGGATGAAATGAGAAATTTTTTAATGACAGAAATATGAATATTCTATCCAGACTGAATTGAAGGCGCAGGAATGGAGCAAAATGTACCTCCCCAGTTGTCCCCTGCCACAGGCTATGCACGCAGTAAGGGACACTAACACCTGTAGGAACCTGACTGGAAAAATAGGCTGACTGTGTCCCTTTAGCAAAGTGTATGGAACACCTTTTCCCCTTGCTCACCATGTTGTTATCACTTCTTCAGGGCTGTGTCTGAACTCCAAGTGCCTTGTGGGCCAGATATGCCAACTCACTCCTCTCTAATGAGCCTACCTAACTCCAGTTTGCACTCCTTGTGCTGGCCATTCCCTATCCCAAAGCAGCAGGGTCACTGTGGGCACACAACAGCACTGGTTTTGGAAGAAGGCTGAGGCATAATAAGTTGTAACTGAGAATCAGGAGCTGCTTCTTCATTTGTTGTTTTACTTACAGAAAGTAGACCCAGAATGTTTCTTTTGGGATTGACTTTTTCTAAGGGAACGAAGAGACTGTGGTGCACAGTGCTCCTGGGCTCACTGCCTTTAACTCCCCTAAACTGCCCTGCAGGTGCTGCCTTCGCTCCTGGTCATGCTCCTCAGAGTAGGAAAGGCTGTGAAATCATCCAGCGCACTCAATGTGCTGGCAAATAGCATAAAAATTCTATGTTGGGGAATACCTTCTTGGTATTCACGGTATCGCTCCCAGGCTGCATTCCTCAGAGAATAGCTTTCCATCTGTATAAGATTTCACCATCAGCACTGACACTTTGGTTTATTAAAATTAGCCATTTTGCATTGAATTGAAGTAGTATAATGAATTAAAAATTAATAGTTCTATTTGAAAAAATGTTCCTGTACTTCAGTGACTTGAAATGGGGCCCCATGAAACTGATTTCAGATTCTCTGATTTTATTTCAGTTAAGTATATTTATCTTGCTGATGGATGTGGTATGGATTACCATACCATATTTTAACGTGCCCCAACAACATATCAGCAGATATGTAAAAAAGTGAGTTAATAACATAAATGTCTGCTATCATGCTGCTTTGTAAAACCATTCTTAATTTAATCCATACACGAAATGTGCTTTCCAGTTACAAAAATTCATTATAAGCATCAGGCAGAAGTGAAACCATGATACAGAATTGTGACTGATGTAAAACAGACACACAAAATGAGTAGCATTAGGACACTTACTTTGAAGTTTGTTAAAACCAGTAAAGTGATAGCCACTTTAAGTGAAACCTGCTGTTACAGATACCTACTGGATTTTGGGAACATTTCACTTTTGAACTTGCTCCTTGCAGTCTGCTTTAGTGTTTAATATGTTGTAGTTGCTTTTTTTTTTTTTTTT
>VYZT01007736.1:136020-165199 GCA_013400735.1 Pomatostomus ruficeps | reverse complement strand
TTTTTTTTTTTTAATGTAGCAGGAAGAAGTAAAATAGCTGGCCTACCCAGATACCTTATTATCTTTGCTCACAGATAGTTAAGTATATTCAGTATCTGGGAAAAGAGCATTTATTCAAATACCTATGAGAAATTACCATGCTATAACAGTGCAAATTTGAAAAAAATAGCAGTGTACTCCTATTGAGTAGCCATGATAACATTGCCAAATGGGAATCATGGAAAAAAAATATTGAGTCATTTGAGCAGGGATTTGAGAATGACAAAGTAAAACAGAGCAGTTAGGTTGGTCACTCCAAGTAAATTTTTAGCGTCTTGTCGATGTTGGTGATAACTTGCATGTGGGGATTGATTGCAGACCTTGTGAACCTTTCCAGGAAAATGGACAGGTGGAAGGAGGCAGGTGTCTCCTCCGGTTCGTGCCCATTGATCTATGGAGAATGGACAAAGCACTGGCACATGATGAAGTTCCTCAGCATAGCAGAGATTCCACAAGGAACAGTTCAGCATCTCAGTATCTAATATTTATCAGATAATAACCATACATGTATTGATGTTGCATAAAGATTTATTTCTAGCTGAATTGTAACAGTGATGCATGAAATAGGACTGTGAATTACAGGACTGTTATTAAACAGAGTGCTCCGTGGGCACTGGCACTGTGGTTTTTATATACATATGCATTAACATGGCCATCTGAAATGGACTGACAATCCTCATTTTTTGGAGAGGTCGAAGTGGGTCACATTCTATGCAATATCTTTATCCCTCAGACAATAAATGCTTTCTGATTAAAAGTCAGTTTGTGTGTAAAATGATAGATAAAAAACTCAGTTGACTATTTTTCTCATAAGAAAGACCATTTTAATTATGTGTGTTGAGACATGTGTGTGAGTGTGTTAATTATACATGTTCTGAGTCATCACAAATAAATAACATTTTTCCCATCATAAACTATCAGAGTTGTTCGGGGCTTTTCCTAGAAGGGATTTTTAAAGTCGGTTTAATGAGTTAAAGTGACTGTCTTTGGATAAACCCTGTGACTTCTGGGAAGTCCATATCCAGTGGATGGAGCATCTTCTGTTTGCCAGTAAAGCAATGCCTGAGCTTTGCAGTTCTGGGAGTGTTTGGATGCCACAGGATCTGGAACCTCGGGCTTCAGCTGAAACACAGAAGCAGCTTGGTGGTCTCTGATGTGGGTTCTTATGATGACAATTTACCATAGAGTAGCCATGATTTATGCATGTTTCTGTGGCATTGATTAGAGCTGTGGTGTCACAGGTGAAAATGAGAAAACAAAAGCAGTACAGGATGCTGGGATGAGTACTATACAAATAAATGAACATCCCCTTGGATTTTCTCCTGAAGTTAAGAATGCTTCTGCTTTGGCTGTGTGTGTAAACCTGTGAGCACTCTGTTCCCAGGGCTGCAAGCTGGGATTGTGTGCTCTGCTCTGCCCTGGATAGTTCGTACTGGGGTTCCTGGGCTCTGTAGGGAGGCCCCGTGACACGGAAGGGTCAGAGTCTGCAAGGCTCCTGCCTTGCTCCCTGCAAGGAAACAGTTAAATAACAGGGAAAGATGTCACACCTTGCAACCAGAACTATGGCTGTACACACTCACTGGACTGTCATAGAGGTAACAAGGAATTAAAATATAAATTCCACTTAATTGTCCAAGGAATGACTCAGGGATTGGGTCTGTCCACTCTTGTCCAAGAGCAGAGGGTTTGTGTCTGTGTCAGCTCTTGGTTGCCTCTTTCTAAGAGCTTTCAGTAACTCTCATGAGTTTTCTTCTTGTTTCTTACAATCAAGAGGGAAGTTTGTACAAAACCAATGCCATATAATCTACAAGGCCATTCTATGCATGTGTATTTCTGAAATACATATAATTAGCCATGTTTGGATAACTTGAGAAGTGTAATTTGCAAAGTTAATTATTTTGGAAGGAAATGCAGAGACAAGGTCTAACTCATTGTGTCAGATGATAAAGAGAACTAATTTTTTGAGTTAAAAACTTGCCATATATAATTGTGTTCATTCCAGTAGGCTGTGTGGGTGCAATTATCTTCTGTGTGGTGCTTGTGTGTGCTCTCTTCTACCATGTTATCCACATGCAGTGATCTAGTCCAGTGAATCTGGGAGAGGTGACTTGGGAATAAGCTGAATCTGACTTGGTGATGCAGCTTGAATTGCTTTTTGTGTAGTGATGTTTATTTTTTGAGGACAGTTGGCTGGAAGGAAATGGGCAAATCGTAGCTGACAGAGTGGAAGAGAGTTTGCTGTGCTCTGACTGACGGGCGATTTGATCCCTTTGTGCCAAGAACAGCACCCCGTTCGCTTTGCTTTAGATCACACATTTCTTTTCAGAACCCGTTGTCAGAAAGCTGCTGAATAACTTTCTCAGGAAGGGTGTATGACAAGGAGCGTGGCAGCAGGGACAAAGGCAGCTATCCCTTTTACTGCCGCTTGCTTGGGATGCCTGACTTGAAATTGTGCATCCTTTCCCACATAACGTTGGACTGAACCTGCTTTAGCTGCTTTGCCTTAGAGAAAGTTGAGACTAGGGAAGAATTTGGCCTCATCTCTAGCCCTAAAAACCTTGGTTTGAAGAAGAGGAATTGCTGATGGTACACGGTCAGGCTGACAGACAGAACTGCTTCGGCTGTTGTGTCCAGGATTCCATTGCTATCTTATCATTTGCAGTTCCTTTGTGTGAATGTGAGGGTCCAAGACATTTCCATTCTGTTGTCTAAAGTAGCTTAATTAATATTTCCTTTCATTGATCGATTTTTTTTTTTACATATTCCTTCTGCTTGATATCACTTTTCATGGCTTCTTGGTAACATTTCTTTCTCTGTATTTTCTCTGAAAAATATTAATGCACAATATTCTTCCTAGATATCTTTTCACCCTGAGCATCAGTTACTGAACTGACATAACACGATGGATGGTCAGACTGGAAAAAGATCTTTTTTTCTCCTAAAGTCTCCCTTCACCTACACACAATTAGTTTTCTCCCTAGAGACCTCATTGGACTCTTTCAGCCCATGTCTGTCTGTCAAAGATGTCCATAGATGGTTGGAATGCTAGTGTTGTTGTCTTTCCACTTCTTTTGTATTTTTCATTATTGTTTGTAGCTCAATAAAAGTTGAGAAATAAACTAGTTATAGCTTTAGGGTTGGATGGCTTGTTGACCAACTTGTTGCAAGACGTCATTCAGTGATGAAGAGAAAATGAACTCTGCATCCTGGTAGGACTCTTTTCTTAGGGAACAGCAACAATGGTGTCCTCAGAAGATGGGAATCAGGTTTGGAAATCAGGTTTGTATTTTGTGGCCAAAGCAGAGGTGCTGTAGAGAGAGGTCTTTGCTCCAAGGCTGCAATACAGCCAGTTNAAGCTTTTTTTTAATAAAAACAACCCTCTTTTTTTGCTGGTTCCCTGTTCTAAAAATGTGGTTTGTATTTTTCCTTTTCTCTGCTGTCCAGATCATGTTCTTGGTTTGGGGAAGCAGATCGATCTGGCAGCATGATACATTCTGACTAATTTTTCTGGCATCTCTACGATCATGATTCCCTAATGTTATCCTTGACTTGTTGTCAGTGACAGAAATTTGAAGGCAACTTGTTCTTCAAAGTGTTCTACATGCAAAAAATGTATTTTTTTCTTTTTTTAAATCTCTAAAGCTCTCATTAAAGTTAGACTCTTAAAATGGATTTGACTCTGTGCAAGTCTGTATATAAAAGACCTTCCCTTTTGCTTATCTGTTCCTCAGCATTTCTCACACATGTTGTTTGGGATTTTGATCCTAAAAAGATTAGATTGGATTAATATTTTGTTTTCCTTTCAACCATGTAAATATTGAGTAGCAAAAATGAAACAGAATCCTCGTTCCTATTAAAATACAGCAGGTCTTAATAGAATCTTAGAAAATAACCTTAAGATTTTTTTTTTTCTGCAAAAGGTTAGATAAACATGGCCCCAGTTCTGCAAAGGATTACTCTTGTTTAATTTTACATACCGTGCATTGACTTTCAATGGCACTCTGCATAAAATACGCTCACTGAGCCTTCGGAGAGCATGGTCTGAATGACCATACAACACGATGCTCCACATTGCACTAAACTCAGAGCAGTTTTGCCACAGAGTTTCCTCTCAGGCCTCTGGTTGTGCGGATCTGTCATTTACAAATCCTTCTCTTTTTCTGTGGTCAGCTGATGACACTGCCTTTATGTTTCACCTGCAGGAAAGTTGACACCTCCTCCTCCATCTCTCAATTTGTAACAGATGTTATCCTTTTTAGCTAAAATCAGCAACCCTCTCCCCAGGATTGTAGAATGTGCCCCAAATATTAGGAATGTGAAGGAAGAAAATATATAGAATGAAATATTAAAGCTGAAGGTTCTTTTCCTCACCCAATTAGAAAGAAAAATAGAATATTAAGTGAGCATTGAAGAGTGGTGCTTTTTTAAGTTGCTTTGCTGCATTTTCATAGATGAGAGTAACTCTAAGGTCACTCTAGTTATGGATCATAAAGGTAGATTGATACCCAGGTACATCAAACATAAATATATCTGGGAAAAACCCCACAAACTCAACCAAACTGTGTTGACAGAGGCAGCTTGGTCTCACTCAAAGTGTTGTTTTATATTAATGTTGTCTTTCAAAAAGAGCTTCTTGTTTGTCACATTGTAATGCTAAAGTCATAAAAAGTTAGCTAATCAGATTGCTTCAATGTCATTCAGAAAGCAAGTAGGGAACAGCCATAAGCTCCATCCCCTGGTTCCCTTGGGATAACTGTCCTTGTTTGAACAGAGAGAACAGATACAAACACGTTTGTGACTGCCCTGACACTCCTGAAGGAGCAGAGTAGTTTTCAGCCATGTAAATGGACATTAGCATTTCCAGGGATTCCGCTTTTCTCCCTGTCTGCTCTGGCTCTCTTCTGGGTGCAATAGCAGCAGCATGAATGGCTCTGGCTGTGTGAGTGTGGCACAGTAGCAGTGCCTCGAGTGAGGAAATGGAGAGACACCAAACTGCAGGAGAAGCGGAAAGCTGCCCCTGCCTCTGGAGCCAGCAGCTGCAGGGATGCAACCGCTGATCTGGTGTCGTAACAGTCCCAGCGTTCCGGAGCCTCTGCTCCCAGTTACACATTCCTGCCCCTGGCTCCAGGGTAGCACGGGTGCTCCAGCCAGCAGCCAGCTCTGAGTCAATGACAACCTGCAGCCAAGCTGTGAATGGTTCTTCAGCTGCTCATAACATCACCATAGTCTCTGGTGTTCTATGCTGGAAGCCTATTTCAGTGCTGCTGTTCCGTGCTAATGTACACTAGTACTGGATTTTGGGAGTGAAGAATATATTAAAAGCTGTGAATCAATGCCAGGAGGGTTTTGCTTGCTGTGTAAGGCTCTGTGATGCTGCTTAACACACATGGAGGGCCCAAAACTCTGGGTTATGTAGTCAGGCGGTACCTAAAAATGGCTTTATTAGAAGTAACAGTATCCCTTTAGGTTCCCTTTCTGCCCAAGGACTGATGCCCCTGCATGGGAGGAGTTGGCAAGGCACAAAGAGGCAAAATAAGTTCCCATACCCTGATGGTACAAAATCTAGAAGAGGAGAGGAGACATCTTACTCCATTTTGCAAGGAATTTTCTGCATCTTTCAGAGTCTAGAGCCCTGATCTGTCTCCCAAAGTAGGGCACCTCTGAGCTTTCTGTGCCAGGACTGCACAGGAATCCTTGTTCTGGAGAAGCTGGACAGTGTATTTTGAGAGGTCAGGGTTAAGGCTGCTTGGCTGGGTTTTGGTTTTTCCCAGGACTCAAGTTGATGACCAGTTCTCTTAACTGAGCATGGGGCTTCTAAAATTGCTGGGGATTGGTTCCCATGGAACAAGAGTGTCCTTAGCCTGGTCCTGGGTGCTTTTGAAAGTGTTAACACATGGTTCAGACTGAGAGAATAAGGGAAGGGTCTCACAAACGTCTCCACAGCTCTTTCTGCACTTGGGCATCTGGATTTTGAACATTTTGGGACACTGATGTAATTTGAACAATTTAAATTGAAGGGAAGTGAACTGACTCTGTTCTCTCCCCCTTGTTTAGGGACACTCTGATAATACAATCTTTCTTCCAGCGTGCTATTTTTGCAGCTGACCCTTTAATTTTGGCAAATCTGTTTGCTGTAGCCCTAACATCTCCCTCCTTTTCTCATAGTTTTTTTCCCTTTGACAGATTGCAGCATTTTTCTTTTCCAATTGGTCAATGGTTGTTACATTTTCATTTGCTTTTTTATTGTTGTTTTTAAAGAAATAATCATACTTTAAGGTTACTGTCGGTAATGAGCAAGGTTTATACTGGTGTGCTGATGGATGAGGAGTGTTGAGGGTGGGACAATACTTAAAACTTGTTTGATGTTGCACTGATTAACATGGACTCTTTTCTTTTTTCTTTTTATTTTCCCAAGTGGAACTTGGGTTCCAGTGGTTTTCTTTGTTTAGCAAAAAATATGTAAAAATTACCCACTTCCTTGTTTTAGTGCTCTGTATGTAATATAAGGTAGTTTCCATTAAGGAATATCAGAGAATCATAGAATGGCTTGAGTTGGAAGGGACCTTAAAATTATCTATTTATGAGAAAGCACCAGAGGGCTTAATGTGAAGAGAACAACTTTATAATGACATATTGTACTATAAATTCTCATTTCTGTCTTGATCCAAATTAATTTTCAAGTGTAGACAAGCCTTTGGAGCTGCTTACTAAACTCTGTTTATAAAGTATCTATGGCATCTGGAAGAAAATAACACACTTGGAGGCAGGCAATGTTTTCCAAAGCAGCCTAACTACATTTTTTTTCTACTTTGACTTTTACAAAAATTCTCCTGTCTTTGTGCCTGGCTGGACAATACTTTAAAAACAGTGAAATGATACTGATACATCCAAAATGAAAAACCTTTCCATTTGCACTGCAACACTGGAGACTCTGTACTGCCCCCCAAATAGTCTGAGTTTATAGAGCCTTACAGACTCAAAATAAATACATTTAATTCCAGTCCAGCAGTGCATGTTTGAACCCTGGTTTATGAAATCAATCAGATGAAGTAGCGATACCTGATGGTAGTGACAGAGGCACTTTGAACAGCTGACAGAGATCATTATAAAAAAGGTACAAGAAAAACATGGATTCAAAGCCTCAAAATCATTTATAATGTAAGCCTCAGTTTGCTTTCCCCACAGTGCAACTCAGAATAAATTTGATTAGAGGCGGAATAGCTGGAGAGGGCTCTTACACAAGTTTGTAATACCAGGCACAATCAAGCTTCTAATAGCCTAAGGGATGGCTGTGTTTGAAAGCTAATTTGGATTAATGCAGGGTCTGAATTTAAAGTAGGGCTAGGTATTTCTGAATAACTGTATTTTTATTCCAGAATAAAAGTGTCCACATGTGAAGTTATTCAGAAACAGCTATTTTGGCATAATCTATTTGTATCCGAGCCTGAAATCTCTGCCTGTAGGCTGCTAATGGAGAAACAAAGAATAGTATCAGCTAATAGGATCTCTCACAAAATCTCTTCCTTCCAAAACCTGCAAAAAAACTTCCCAAAATGTAACACTTTAATTTAACTGTGTATATCTTGATTTTATTTTTTTTTCCTCAAATGGAAAGTCTTTTTAATTAAGAACAGGATTAGCCCAGACAGCTTAAATGATAACTTCAATGTGCTCATCATTTTGTTAGCCTTGATTAAAAACAAGTCTTTCATTTTCAAGGCTTGTGTGCAAAATTGACTTCTAAGCATTTTTGGATTTAGAACTAAAAAATATAGAAGTCTATTTAAGTGAGAGAAAGGGCTAATGATGCTCCACTGATAGAACTGGGCAAAGATTCTCCCTGGAAGAAACTTGGGCCTTTGTGCAGAGAGAAAAGTAGGGCTATACAGCCCACAATTCCCTGAATGTGTCTGTGAACTGACTCTGTAAGTGGAAATAAGTTTCTTTGCCAGCCTGAAGTTTTAATTGTTTCCCTTTTTAGGATTCCATCTATGATAAGATTAGGTTGTTTATCACGAGTGGGGTATGATGGTGATTTCTGCTTTACCAAAAGCCAATTACACAGGTTGGTTCCAGTCCCTTGCTAAATAGCTTTTTCTTTGGGCATTAATTTTAATGTTTAAATAGCATGTGCATTTTCTTACGGCTGCATAAAGATATGTATAAGTAGAAGGCTACTTTAGTTGGGAAGATCCAATGCTCAGTGAAGCCTTTCGCATATATAGAATACTGAATATCTAAACCATTATTTAGCATCAGAATCAGTTATGGTTGTCTGACTGATGGACAATCTTTTCCTGACCCAGTCTCTTTGCAAGTGACCTATACTGTCTAGACAGTTGCATATTATTTATACATTCATTTCAGATTTATAGTTCTTTTAACTAAAGTTGAGGATGTTAGTTTGCCGGTGACTTCATATCCATATCAGCACTTGAAACAGGCTGGAGCAGACCCAGATGCTTAAAACTAGCAATGTAGGCCCTTTCCACTGCTGCCTGTTGTTTGCCGGTTTCCTTCATCACTCCTCCTCTTCACCGCCCTCCCTACCCAAAAAAAGGAGGAACAAAAAAAAAAAGGTCTGACACAGAAGGAAGATTGTGTAAGACCTGCTAATTTCAAAGAGCAGAGATCAATTCTGGTTGATCCCGTTGGGTGATTGGGGAATCGCTAAAACAGTCTTTGCATCCCGTTTTCCAGACTGAAATGGCAGGGCTGAAATAAAAGCACTGCTCTGCAGAGCTCCTTCCTGAAGGGTGGGTAGAAGGGAACTCACATTAAACCAGGTCTGGATGCACCGTATGGGAGAGACCACTCCTCAAGACCACCTGAAGAGCCCTCTTTAATGTATGGTTTGCTTTTGAGAATCATGGTCTTGACTCCTTTGGGGGTGTTGCAAAAAAAGACATTAAAAAAAAGGACATGCAGTGCTGCTGGCATTAAATGCACTTTTTGAGACTTGCAGCTGCTTGCCATGTCCTTGCCACCACTGATGGTGTGTGTGTCCTTTCTTTTGAAGATTATGATGAGACATCATGTGAAATCCGCATCTACTTTTAGACTATTCACTCATTTATTAAAATTTTATCAACTGTGCTCTTCTAGGCAGCATGATCCTTATTTTAAGTGTACAGAAGTAGAAGCACACACACATCTATGTGTGGCAACAGATTATGTCAGAGAAATATACACTGGCTTGTCATGAGCACTGGTTGTGCTGGCAAAATTTAGAGCTAGAAGAGCAATAAATCCTCTCAACTTCCTCCTTTCCTTTACAAATGGCTGTTTATTTTAGAAAGGGCATAAGGAATCTGAGAATACTTGTCTTCAACGTGTTCCCAACATCTTTTTATGCATGAATAATCACAGTAACAGTTCTAAAGGCATTGTTACCAAATGGCATTGACAAGCACAACGGGCAAGGCAGAAAGAGGCGTGTAAGGGAGGCTCCAAAAGTCAGAGGAAAGAGAGGGCATGCCGGGGAGTCCATGTAAGCACAGGAGAGTGGGTAGAGCACAGGGATGCTTGGGCAGAAGAGCTTGGGATCAGGGGAGAAGAGAGGAAGGAGTGTAAGAGGAAAAAAGGAGACTGGGGGCAGTAGGTGGGCTTAACCTAGAGGGGGAAAAAGGCAGAAATGTGTTATTCACCAGCCTCTGGGAACATGTCAACAGGGGCTGAAAATTCATTTTGCTGGCTATTTTAGAGTGGGTTTTCAAAACTGATCTCTTCCTCCATGCTTGAATTTTGTTGTTTTGTATTAAAACAACTTATAAAATGAAAGAAATAGTCAAAAAGGAATTAGCAGTTCGTGCATACAATCCTTTTAAAGTCCTGGTACTCCAGTAGTGTCCTACACAAGTGTATCTGAAGACTTTCTCACACAAATGCCTTGATTTTCATGTCTCTTAGCAAAAAAATTCCCTCTAATTCTTGCTAATTTCACTGAGAAGAATATCCTTCACTCTGGTCTTTATGTATTTGTAGGAAGTGCAAGGAGATGATAGATTTTTAAATGAAATGGTAGTCTTGTGCTTTGGCTCAGAATTAAGGTGATAACTTAGAGGAAGGTAGTCAAAATTAAAGATCTGTAAAATTCATTAGGGCTATTTACGGACTACCTTGGTTGGAAATTTTGAAATGAGTAAGGTAAGGAAATATCAAATTAACCACTCACTGAAAAAAAAGGCTTGGATTTTTAAAATCATAATCCTAAAAAATACACATTTTCTAGGTAATAGGAAGAAAACGTTTGGACATTTTCCATGCTTGTTACTTGGAGTCCCAGAATCTTTCTGTTTAGCTAATACAGTATAAGATTAATTCTCTCACAGCACATTGCCTGGAGTTCAGTGCACATGTTTACTGATGTGTACAGCTCTCAAATAAGTTTAGTGCTTCTTTCACCCACTGTTAGGAAGTATATTTAAAAGAAATTGCCTTTTATAGATTTAAATTACAAAAGTACTGATATCATGCAAAAAGCACTTCAACTCATGCAAGCATACAAATGTGTAAATCTTAGGGAAAAAGATACCCAGGGCTAATATGAATGTAAATAGGATTAGCTGCTTGCATTAGTGTCTGAAATACAATTTTAAATGCTTACTGCCTGGTTATTCTTACATATATATATATATATGCATATGTGTCTATATATGTGTGTGTATGTATGTATGTATTCTTTCCCCAGAAATATATCTTACTAGTACTTGAAAAAAATGGTTTTTTCTTCTAAACAGGAAGACTTTTAAAGAGATTATTTAATGACAGCTCTGCTAGTATGGAATTTAATATGTTATTAGATATAGAAGCTTTATATTTGTTGTTATGTTGAAATATTAACACCAAATGAGGGCAGACTTCCATCCTTCACATATCCATCCAAATGCAGCAGTAATTTTAGACCCAGTCTTCTCACTGAATCATGAACAATGACAGCCACCACATTCTCTATAAGCCTATGAAAAGAACAATTTTCAGTTAATGGTACCACTAAAGCTGCATAAATCAACATACGCGGCATTTCATTAGAGATTTCAGTCTCCTATGTCATGGCTTCTGCAGCAGAGCAAGTCCTTTAAGCAGCCTTAGTGGTAGTAGTGGGAATTTAGTTTTGTTATTACTTGTGTTAAACTGATATAAGTATGGGGGCTCTAAGAAGCCTAAAGAAAAATCAGTTATCTGACAGACTCTTGGACTTGAAATAGGGTAGATGCGTAAGGAATAGGGCAGATTTTGTGTTTCTCAAAATGTTTAATCTTCTTGCTGTTTTTCTGCTTGCTAATAGAAATGGTAATCCCTTTTCCAGCAATAACCATATATACCTGTGAATTGTTTAGTTCAAGTGACAGCTAAAAAGCGGTAATGTCATTTTCTCTCCTGTGTGTAGTAAATATGTTGGAATGATGCCATAATAATTGTACATGAGCTTGTAGAGAAGAAAGAGTCCTAATTTGCTCTGTCAAAATGGGCAAACAGTTGTCAAATGACACAACATTGCATACCTGGAGTGTGATGTCAGACTGATAATTGCTCAAGCAGAAAAGTTTGTTTTTTATAAAATATCAGCTTTCTAAAAGTGTGCTGTTGTGTAGTGGGGCCTGTGAAGAATGGTGCTGTGGTTCCTGCTAGGCAATCATATTGCTATGGGCTGTGTGTAGAACATGGGAAATCAAAATTAATTATAAAGAGTAAACAATTTGGCAAAACTTAAACTCCCAGTTTTCAGTTAGATGTGATTCATTTTAAAGTTCTTTAAGTAAAACACTTCAACTTTTTTGTTTGGTGAGAATATTTTTCATTTACAAAGCTATTTTATCTATGTGTAAACCTCTGGGCCCTTCACAATGCTCAGCTTTTCGAATCACAGCAAAACTTGGGTTTACAATGAAGTTTTCTTTTCTTTTTTTTTTCCTTTCTTCCATTCAAAAATCAGATATACACATAGCCTGCAAAAAGCTGTTTAGGGTGACTGTCCTTGTTTGTATTTGGGGTTTTGGAGGGATTTGGGGGTTTTTGGGGGGCGATTTTTTAAATTGGGTTTTGTTTGGGCTTTTGTGTGTTTTAAAAAGCACTCAATGAGACAAGCAAACCAAGTTGCTTTGCAATGCTGAGCAGAGGATTGACTCTTGTTGGTGCTGTCTGTACATTAACTCATATCCCACTCAGCCTTAGGCCGTGCTCCACTTGTGAGCCAGCAGCTCCTGCTGTGCCCAGGCAAGGCACGGTGGGCATGTGTTGGTAGCATTTCCCTGCCACAACATACACACCCACATGGGTTGTGGTGATCAGTGACTGCCCTTGGCCGTTGCACTGAGCAGTGTTGTGTGGCAGACAGCCTTTCCATTGATGGACTCATTTTAAATCTGAAGTCTGCAGCTGCTCTTGGGTCAGCCAGGAACTGTCCAGCAATGGTCATCTCATGCCCTGCCCTCTTGTCTCCATTCCTGCTCTCAGCCCAGAGAAGCATGGTTTGGAAAAGCTCCCCAGGAACAAACACACTGCAGGGTTCAGCAAGCAGGACTTGCCCTTTGTTGTGGGCTACAGCAGCTTCCTTCTGTCTCAGGTTCATTTTTTCTGGATAATGCGCCCCATTGTAAATAGATCAATTGCCAGCATTATGTAACATAAAGAAAGAGAGCTCACTACATGATTTTTTCATAATTATACAAAAATAAAATGAGTGCATAAACAAGACCAGAAAAGAGCTCTGAGTGTTTACAGAAATAAAAATAAATGAGTGTGTTTTTAAAATTAATATTTTCAAATGTTCAGGTTGAATTAATTTGAGAAATATGAATATGTATTGGTAGTGTTAATTCTTTGGGGTTTTGAAAATTCTTACAACCACATAATTAAATGAGTGCCTTTAGAAATACTGATAAAACCCATTGCCATTCAAATATCCATACAAGACAACAGGGGCTGTAAGCTGTAGGCTTTAGAGATTAGTTTGGCCATGGGCCAGTATTTATCACAACATTTCCATCTTAGAAGATAAAATTTAATCATTTTTATTTAAATATAAATCAAAATTAATGCAGGTTTTAAAAAAAGGAGTGTATAACCTAATCACAATATCTTTATTTTAGAGATGCTTGCCTCTATTGTTTCTATTCAAAGGAGCAATTCTGTCTTTGTTGTGCTGCTCTTCCTTCAGCATTTTTTTCCTTCTAAAAGGGTGCAAAAGGAAGGGGCGGTTGACCCAAATACAGTCCTATCTCCTAATTTTGCCAAGATCAAAGGCATTTCTAGTGTTTTATGTGCTGCCTATTGGTGAAGTCTAAAAAAACACAGTGTTTAGGCATGTCTCCACTTCGCAGACACAAACACAGCCAGCCCAGAATTCGGCTTTTGCAGGGCTTCGTTCTGCCGACGCCTTCTCCCCCGGCAGTGCCCACTCCCTGCCCGCACACCCTCGGGGCTGCTGCAGGGGGAACACGAGCCTCAGCAGCCCTCACCCTGCTTGGTGCAGGGAGTTCTGCTGAACTTGGGCTGGACATGAGTAAATATCCTGTAATTCTTTTTCTTATGTGCAAAAGATATATTATAGACTGGTAGTTTTGAGACTAATTTTGGAAAAAATAATTAGCTGCCTGCACTGGCTGGCAGATTATGGCCAGCATGCTCGGGAGGCAGCAGGAGTTCCTGGAAGATGTGGTTGTATTCATACAGGTAGTGGGATGAAGGGGAGTGCTCCTCTTCCATAATAGAAAAGTGAATGCTTGGACATTGTTTGCAGCAGCTGCCAGTGCATATGAAACTTGATCAACTACACATGCACGTTGTGCTCGTCTGGGTTAGAGCACGTGGTCGGTTTGCTAGTTCTGCACCACCATACTGCAGTTGTCCTGGTGTTACACCAACTTTTACAGTCCTGATATTAGAAATGAACTTTCCTGTCTCTGTTTTGTCTCCTTGGGGTGATGGTATGGCTTTGTAGAGCAAATATAACTTTTTTTTTCAGTTGAGTTAGTGAAAGGGTGTTTGTTAAAGTGGAGTTAAATCAATTCTGAGCAAAGCCTGCTTATCTTCACCTCTTGCTCTAAATTACAGAATGCAATGAGGAAGAACATTTCACAACACAGGAGGCTTGAGGAAACCTCCAACCAGCTTGCTGGGATTGTTCTGGTAACATTAATTCTGCTAACAAACCATGTGCAGCTTGTGTAGGGATCAGTGGGAACACTGCCTTAGGATCCCTGCTTACTCCATACCTTCAGATTGAACAAGTGATCACACGTGATTTCCTACACAGCAAGCTTTAGAAGCAGCTTTTTATATCAGGCTTTGATGTGAATGTGTATACGTGTGAAAAATGTTAAGTGGATACCTAATTACACGTTAATATCTTCTGTAATAGGACACCCCTCATGTTGGGTAACAAAAAACCAAAGCAGGTCCTGCAGTATCTATCTTTCATCAGCTAAAGATGACTGCTAGAAACTTTCTCTGGGAGGAAGAAATAGAACTGTTCTTCTTTCTTAATGGCAATTCTTGTATAAGGAAGGCAAACTGCTTTTGACTTTTAATGCAATAGCAAGTTCAGTGCTATTTTATGCTCAGCTTTATATTGGAATAACATACTAACATCTGGAAAACGTGAACTGCATCTGATTTTTGTAGTCAGTTTTTTCTATAGGTGTCTGCTTACTTGTTCTGCTTCTTCAGGATAATATCCAGGTCATCTAATGGGAAATGATAAATTATTTAGAAAATTGTTAGGCTCCGTAATAGAGGTACTATGTATATATTAGCTGTATAATGGATATGCATACGTACACTCACACAGAATCTCAAGCATTGTTTACATCTCTCAGCACCAGCTGCTTAAATGGCTGGATAATTCACACCTTCCACTCTCTCCAGTTTCTTCAGTAAACAGGGCCAAATTCAAAGTGGAACTGAAGGTGGATCTATTTCTTCAGCTTCAATGGATTTCAGCGCTTGTTTAGCAGCAGCTCTTGAATACTAAAAGGTGGTTGCTGAGCTCACGCTTCTTTACCTAAGGCTATGTTGGTATTAGTTGTTCTAACCCGTTAGCGATTCAGAATAAGCGAGACACTTCATTAGCTCCAGCTAAAGACAAAACAAAAATGTTTGTTTAAACTAGCGGGATCTTAAAGCTGTGTTTCTTTCACACCATTTAGGAGATTTCCCACAAGTTTTCCCCTTGAGGTTATCTTCAAAAACCAACATTTTTTCAGGTGCTTTACAAACTGTGACTAGATTGCTGTAGCCCCTTCCTCACTCTGAACCCACACAGTGTGTGCTCACATTGTATCCAAAACACCTTCGTTATGTGGCATTTATTTCTCAGGCTTCCTGGGGGCAGTATCCTACTGTAAAAAGTATATTTCATTCACCATCAAATGAGGTTGATTTCCAGTTAAATATTGATATTAGTATAAAACTGGTACTCATAATGGCACTTTGTACATTTTTTACTGAATTTTGGACATTGTGTTCTCCCTGTTACTGAACAGAAAGTGACCTTTGTGAAAACAGCAAGCAAGTAGGATCAGACTAGGAAATCTTCTTTTGGGTGATGTTTGTCCATGACATCCTCACTTGAACTGTTCTTGTAGGTAGCTCACCTTAGCACTGACATGTGGCATTCTTTATACATATCAAGACTGGCTTTTTGAAAAAGTTGCCCTTTATGAAACATTTTAATGGCCAAATGGTGACTTTGAGGGAGAGCAGAGGACTGAGAAGCTTATCAAGTAAAGCCAAGGGGAAACATTCCATGGAAAGCTTGGTGCTTCCCTAGGACAGTGGCAGGGCTGATAGCTGGGTGGTGGGTAACTGAGAAATTAATGAAAATTAGGGGCTGTTCCTTTTGTTTGAAGGTCCCAATTCTGCCAGCAGAAGCTCACTGAGGAGAAGGGGCTGTGCACTAAGGGGCTGCTGGTAGGTATGGGGACACACAACACTGAGTACAAGACAGAAACAAGGCTGTGTAGTTGGACAGACATACCTAGCTCAGGGTATGTGGGATAAAACTGGTGATTTGGTTTGCTGGTTTTGTTTTTCCCTAATAGAGTGACCTTGGCATCCTGAAAACAAAATTCTGGACTACATTCTTTGGTGCCCACTAAAGATTAATCAAGATGATTGTGCTTCAACATACTGTAAAATGAGATGCTCCATCAAGGCTGGAAATAGCTACTCTTTAAACAGCTCCTCCAGCATCCTGCAGTTTGATTCTTAGATAACAATGTTGTGAGGTTTTAGAAAAGCCTTTGCCTATCAGGTTAACTGGGGTGTGTTGTTTAAAGGAGCAAATTAGAATCTTAAACTTCTCTGGATGTGGAAAAATAGAGTTGCATTTTAATACAACCAAGACCTAAGAGTGTATGAAAAGCCACCAATTCTTCAGTATGTGATTAACATCCAATGTAACCAAGTCACTGAAAACTTTGCTGCCTGTTTCGTGCCTCGTGCTGTCCTGAGGCTGCAGTTCAGTGCCTGGTCCTGTTGGGAGCATTGGGGGAATTATGGTATTGTGTACCTCATTGATTTCTTTTGATCTCGAGGCACTCTTCAAGGGTGTTCCTTCTCACGCAGTTGCCTGTCAGCAAACAGATACCATGTGGGCAGTGGTTCCACACGTGCTCCTGGATCAGCTGCTGAAGTTGGTAAAGAGTCAGTCCAAATGTTCACAGAAGCATCTTTGTTTTTCTTTACTCTTGGAAAACATTGCTGGTTCAAAGGAGCTGCTGGATGGATAGAAAAGGTGCGAGGAAGATTTATATTGCAAACATTCTTTTGATGACAATTGCTGAATTCCTGTTTTTATATTCCTTCAGGATGTGTGTGAAGTCTGTGTGTCTGCATGTCTAAGCATGTATGCGCATTTTGTGGATATGTTCCATGTCTAAGGATGTACTGAAATAGTCAAGTCTGAAATGAAAAATAGGAAAACACTGAGGTCTTTTGTTTCTGATCCTTTGGGAATACACTGAGGTCACATTTAGGTTTTCCTCAGAAGATTAAGCTTTTTTATTTTTTTTCCTTTTTTTTTTCAACAAACAAACACCTCCCACCCCCTCAAAAACAAACCAAAACAAAAAATTCTTATCTAATCACATGCCTCCAGGAACTGGGCTTTTAAATTAAACCCCAGCTATCTCCAGATTTGTCCTAAGAACACAGTTGCCAGCAACACCAGGTGGTGTTGTAGCAATCAACATTATTATTAAAAAAAATATTGGCCAGAACATACACAGAAATGTACTGAATAGTAATAAAACAGTGAATAATAGTTTAAATGCTTTTCAGCTGTTCAATAAGGCAAACAGATGTAGTAACACATACTTGAGAGCATGCCATGTACTTTAATCAGAGAAGTTTAGAGTATCATTTCATCATGGACAAAACGAAAGAGACAGAATAATAGGTTTATTTCAAAAGGCAAAATTTTAAGAAGGAGAGCAAGAACTTCCCCGAATTTTGTATCAGACCAAGTCCTGGGAGCTACACTACACTTGACTGGAGAAGACCTACTGCACCAAGGTAAGCAGTTGCATGAAACAAAGAGTCATGACATGAAGTTAAATAGAAGATTTTTTAGAAGCTGCCAAACTGTTCAAGGCACAAAGTGTCGGAGTATCTGTGCAAGCAAGAATGCAAATTTTAATGAAAGAGGGGATATGTAATAGACAGTGCTTTGTAAATTTGTGTATGGCATCAAAACCTGTGAGGCAATCTGGTTGAAATGTAGCGAGCACAGTTTGGAACTGCTGCAAAGGCTGAAATTTTGGTGTGAGAAATCATAACTGAGTTTGTTTCAGTCAAATGGGAATGCAAAAAAATCAAAAAGCACCTAAATACTTGTGTTAAGATGTAGGTGCTACCACTGTTTTGGTAGAGAAGTAAAGAAAAATTCAGGGAAGGGATTTGCTGGAATCACAACTATTTGTATGGATAAATATCAAGTAAATACATACAAGTAAATATCTTCTTGCATGTGTTAATATTACAGAGTTATTGTTATCTGTAGCAGCCCTTCCAGCATTTTTTCAGAGGCCTGGGCTCCCGAGTGGGAGCGGTTTGTGGCACTGCACAGAAAGAATTCTGTCTGGAAGAGTGGTTGGGTCTGAGCTCTCTCAGGTCCCTTCTGCATTTTGCTTGTCACTGTGTTTCTCACCCTTCCTGGGTTTTTGTTTCCATCCAGCGTTCTTCCTTGGCCAGTCCCACAATCCCTGAGCCTGCCCGTGTCCCTCCCTCCTTCCTCTGTGTGCCCTCTGAGGGGGTGTCTGTCACCTGGCTTTGCTGTCTCTGATTTGGTGACCTGGCCAATGTTTCAAGGGCAGAATCCCCCGGGTTCTCTCCCTCCGTGGCTGGTGTGAAGCTGGAGTCTGGCTGGTGAGGTTACCAGCCTGTGTTACGGCTTCCCTATCTTCTCCCAGCAGTGGGAAGGGATAAGGATAGCTGTGAATAGGCTTCCAAGAGCCTAAAGCCTCTAATGATACTTCAGGACTACAAAACAAACCAGAATTCGTGGTGCACCAAGTCTGGGTAAGACTTTAAGCCACCCAGTGAAGCTTCAGAGTTGTTTGTGGCTGCTTGGTTTCCCTTTTCTTCTCAGAGCAATGTGATGCTGAATGTTCTGGGATCAGGAGCAAAGACTTGTGACAAAAGGACAGTTTGCAATCAGTGGAATAGCTCGGGGTAGCTTGATAGCTTGCTTGCAATGAGAATAATGGAGTCTGTGCCTAACTGGCGGCAGAAATGCAATTGCTGGCAAAGGTATCTTCAAGCACACACTTAAGATTTCATTCCAGGTGTTTGTCACATATGTGTAGCAGTGAAGTCCTCGGCATCCTAACCCCATGCAGAATTTTCAGAAAATACAGAAGGCAGTAACAAAGTTTTAATAACAAGGTTTTATATATGTAGTTGCCTAGAAAAGTTATGTACTTCCTATACCAGTTGAATATTTATCCAGGAAATGCTCCTGTAATTCTACCTGCAAGAGAAAGCATACTCAATGTTAATGCCAATAAACCACAGATGCTGCCTTTTAACCATCATTATCCTCATTCCCTGGAAAGGGGTGAGTTCAGGCTGAGGCATCAGCACTGATTTTCTGCCCTGACTTTAAATTTCCGTACATTTCGAATTTGTCATACATTTAGCATTACTTCAATGCGTTTCTTGTGTGTGGTTGAATACAAAGAGCAGGAGGTCATGAGAGGCATCACCTTGTTTTATCCAGAGGTCAAAGCTAAGAGAGTGTCAGTTTCCATTTTAGGCTTTTGTGGCATAGTTGACATTATATATACTCTTAGGTATGCAATGCAAATCACATTCCTGCAAGCTAATTATAGGATAAATGTAGCCACTTAACTAGGCAGCAGGCATGTCATCTCAGCATGGAGCTATCATATTATGTACATTTGCTGTCTGCTGTATAATTAACAGGATAAAAATATTACTGCCAGATACCATAAAAAATATTAACACTATCTTAATTGTCTTTTCAGCTCAGGTATAGCCTATTACCATTTCAAAAAAGACCTTCCCTAATACACTAGAATTTTAAACTTCATTTGCTGAAGATGCCATTAATCCCTTTTCACACTTTGATCTGCCATTGTGATACCTTTGGACTTTGACTTCTCTGTTTTGCTTTTGAACTCTCCTTAAAAACTATTACTGAGATTTAGTGGCTTAAAATTTGAGGTTGCTCAGGACTCTGTGCTTGATTTTTAAAAACTTAGTGACATTGCACTTGGGTTTCTCCATAACAGAGAGGTAGGCAGCCTGCAATAAGCTTTGTGTAGGGTGCCTTGCTTCTGAGCCTTGGACATCGTTCTTGTTTAATCCAAATTTTCTGGGCTTCGAATCTCTAATGTGTATCTTATAGCATTCATTGCTGTCTTGTACATGGCTATAAATGAGAGAAATTTTTGCAATTCTTTCTGTAATTCTTACTATAATATGCTTTCATCAGTATTTGTGTAATATTTTGATGAAAAGTGGCTGATTCCTTCTCCTCCTTGTAAAACTGCTGTAATCTCCCTGTGATCTGAATACCCTGTCATTGCTGATGTCATCTGCATTTTGTAACTCTCATTTTGTGAAAGTGCATTGGGAATCTCAAGACTCTGAATGCTGCTTTTGCCACTTGAAATTAATTATATGATGGCTCACATTCAGAAAATACTTAGAATACATGTTTATTTTCAGGTCTTTTTGGGAGTAATTAAAGCTGAAAACTTCCATTAATTTAACAAATTGCTCTGGAATTCTTTGCCACAGCAGTTTGCAAATTGCTCCTAGAAAACACACCTGTGCTACAGACATGTAAAACCCAGTAACTGGAGAAAAGATCGAGATAAACATGGCACCATTTAATCTGGCAAAGCTCTCTCAGTTCTTTCTGTTGCAGTAGGTCTGCAGGAACCTTAGGTAGTTCTTGCATATTTACTTAAATGTTGACATCAGTAATGACACACATGGCTAACAGATTTTCCACATGTTTTCCTCCTTGGATGACATCTTCCTACTCCATCAGGACTCAAAGTCTGATTGTGGAGGCTGTTGATTGATAGCTTAGAGCACATGAGGTTTGGGGAAAACACAAGAATGACAGTTTATATAAATATCCTAATATTGACACTTTTTTCTAGGTTTACCCTAACTTTTATTTTTCTCTGACCTAAAAATGATTTTTAGGTGTACAAAAACCCACGGATACTTTAGAAACGCAGTTGACTCACTCAGACATCTTGTTAGCATTTTGTACTTAATTGCTTCTTTCTATGCTTACCCGGGGGGAATTGTACATGCCAAGATGGAGCTCTACTAGATCTAATAGGAGAAAAAAACAAAAGGAAATAATGACTAGTCTTCCAAATCATCCTAAGTGGTCCAGGAGATGAGAGGGAGTGCTTTTTCCTGGCAGCAAAACCCCAAAACATGTAACTGGCTCATCCAGTGTCTCTTAGATTTTCAGATTAGGAATGGTATTTTTATTACACTCCAGCTTTCTTCATAAAGAGCCCATTTTAAGCACTGTATAAGCTACTTGTGGAAAAAGTAGCTACTATCTGTAGAAGTCACTTTAAAAGGAATATTGTTACCCCTGAAAGCATTGCTGCTTTGTGTAAGCCTCTGGAAAAGGGAAGATAGCTTTATGACAGCCTCTTTTTTCTATGAAGACCAAAGGGCAGCCTAATATTAAATGTACGGATGCAGCTTTAATAGCAAATTGCCAAAAGGGTTCTTTAGAAAATAAGAGACCTTCAAGAAGATGTTTGCATATTTACATATAAATCCACAGAGGGATGTATGAATATGCCATGCTGATACCTGTCTTCCTAAAGCTATGGAAGGGAGTAATAGTATTTTTTTCATGCTGAGCTACTCGCACACAGAAGTGATTAGTGAATTCCCAGATATATGGAGGCTCAAAATGATCATATTTTAAAGGATATTTTTTGTAGGACCAAAGGGAAGTTCCAGTCTTGGCTCTCCATCTCCTACAAATGTAGCTATTTTCCATAAAGGGTTACATGCAGGTATTTTTGCCCTGTGTTCAAGACAGAAAGCAATTGATTTCCTTTCATCAATAGAATTGAAACATAATACAAATTTGGAGTTTTAGTATTTTATACTTGCATGTCCTAAAATAAATAATAATAATTTAAAAATTTCGAACAATTATATTCTCTTATGTAGCCCTTGCAACACCCCATCTACCAAAATTGCTGCTGATTTTGGTGATGATGCCATAATTAATCTCTGGAGACAAAAATTAATAATTCTGTACCTGAACAACTGACTACTCAGACTAGAGTAATTTTAAAAAGCAGGACAGTGTCAAGAGTGTTTCTCCAGACCATTTACAGTCACTCTGCCTCCTGTCTTTCGTGCTGCTGAATTGAAGGATTTGGTGCCAACATTTCCAGGGCTCTCAGACCAGGGCTGTCATGACATTCCCTCACTTCAGGCACATTCTTCCTCTTTCATTTCACTGAATACATTAGAGGGTTTTTAAAGGACAGAGCAACGTTAATCCTAATAGCCTTAGGTCTGAGACTCCATGCTGTTGGCTGATAAAACCAGCCTGTCTCCTTCCACACCCAGAACATTTATTCACTTTACTGACTTTATCTTCCCCAACATCCTCGGTGATTTATCCTTTTAATCTCTCCAAATCAGTTATAGCTACTATTCTTTTAACTATGGCTAAGTGTTGGAAAATTCTTTTTGAATTGATGCAGTTCTAGAAAGGTTTTTCCAATCAGTTGTGTTCCCAGGATTAAAAAATGACCTTGCCTGGAGCATGTTAGAAGATTAAACCACAGCTCTTGGTGCTCCAGGGAGCTACCAGTGGTGTCCAGCTCCTCATTGAGCAGTTCTGAGGAGAATTCCTCAGTTTAACCCCCAGGTCTGTGGAGCAATCCTCTCCTTGGCTGGGCTTGCACGGCAGGGGAAGAGGAAAGTAACGGTGCTGCTCTGAGCACTCTCAGCCTTCAGCAGCAGATGCCCCTCACTGGGGTTTGTGCAGGTGTTTTTGATGACATGGTCTCTGTTTGACTCTGCCTTGACAAGAATCAGCCCAAGTCCCTGGGGAGCTGGGATTCAATTGCTTCAGCAGAGGCTTGTAGTGACATCTGGATATAATTTCTTAATTCGTAGAAAATGTTCCTGGTTTACAGGTACAAGTTGCCTTGGTGTGGTTTCCAGGTATTCTCACACCACTTGGATGAGCCTGTAAACTGAAGAGAATTAAATGGAGCTCTGTCCAGAGGTGCACTTTGGCTTGCTACCCCAGAACATTTACAGACAGGGGTGTTCCTTGTTCTGGACATCAGGGATGCGCAGACATGAGCTTAGAGATTTCTGTTTTATTCATCTGTGTTTGAACTTCCTACCACTCAGGAAGAGCTATAGGATGAAACACCAAATTATGCAAAAGCCAAGTGTGCTTTCCTTCAGGAGGTGTGTGGTCCATTTAGTCAGCTGTTTTTACTGCTTGGTCCTGTAATCAACGCTTCTCCCAGCCTTGTTATAAGAGACAGGTCTTGCTTCAATTGCAGCAATACTTGAATAGCAGTATTATGGTGATAATAAAGGCATTTTCAGTACCTCTTCAGTTAATTTTGTGCAATCTAAAGTGGTCATTTACATTTTTAAATCTATCCTATATATCTTTGTAAAGGAAGCTAGATAGGCTTAATCCAGCTCTGGTGACCCCAAAAGGAGTGACAAGCTCTGCTTTATTAGTCATGACTACGAGCATGGTTCTTTCTTATCATGACTTCTAACTGTCTGGTACAATGAAGATTTACAGAAATACATGATCTGCTAATCCTCCATGTTTAAAGGAAGAGTACAGGGATTATGTGGTCATTCTCTTACTGTCATGACCAGGTATCATGGTGGGGGTTATGACAGTTGATTTTTGGAACATCTTTGGAAACACTGGAAGCTGTTTTAATAGCACCTTAGTTGTGAATTAAGCTGTCATCACTCAGTGATCACTCCTGTCTTATGGCTATTTTCCAGACAGTCTGGTCTGCCTGTAGATAAGAATGCTCAGCTCTTCATTTTGATGAGGGCTGTGTGTTAGAAACTCTGATCAGAATTAGCAGGGAAATGGTAACAGGGACATGGTGGTTTGAGAACAGAGAATTGTAAAACTCTCTTGATGTTTCAAAAGAAGCTCCCATGTTGATATTTTTTCCCAAATGTTTGGTTCCTTTGGCTATACTGATTCAGTAACTCCCTCCTTCCTCAGGTGCTTTCTAAGATACTTGTGTAGTGTGGGGAACAGCCATGTTCAGTAACTTTTAAATGCTCACCACTAAATAAATATGTAAGATTCTGTGATAATTTAAGAAGAATGAAGGTAATGGCTGCCAAGGTACAGCTTTCTGGAATCAGATAAAGCTTTTTGGTTCAGTCTTTTTTTGGTAACCTCAGTGCTTTGATGCCAGCTGTACGAGAACCCATAGCTCACTTGAAACTGTTTCATCCCAACCATCTCCTTCTGCCTGACTTTCACATTGCAGATACCTTCTCAATTCTTGGTATTTCTTCTAGCAGTAGAATTCTCTGCTCTGTGAGTAGCAATTAACTCTACATTGTTGGACTTTGTATCTCTTGGCAAGCCTTTGAAGCATAACGTGGTTAGAAATGAAACATACTGGTACCAAATGCTACTCATGTCTTTTAGGATTATTAATATGGCAAGTCCACAAGGAGACAGAGGACTTGGAAACATGTAGGTGGAGGTTGAAGGGAGGGAAGAGGAGCTCTAAAAGACTTCAAAATAACTAAGTAGTCCTAAGGCTTTCTTGCACATGTCAGGGTGTGTAGAGGCGGGGTTGAGGTTGTGACCCCTTCATTAGTGCGGTGTGGAGGTGACACAGCTCTGTCTCCGTCGCAGCGTCAGGACAGCCCGGGGGTGATCTGGGCCCTGCTGAGGTCTGTGGACCCATTCCCACTGAGGGTGTTGCAGATTAAAGGTGTCACCTGTTGGGATCTACTTTGTTCCTCACTTATGGCAATGCCAGAGACGTGTTCCTCAGCTCACCCAGCCTAAAAGGGATCCATAACAGGCTGCATGGTTTTTATTGCATGCAGCAACCATATAGACTAATATCCAGTATAGAAGGCTGCCTCAAATAGTATTTCTGAACACTTTTTTTGGGGTAGGTAGAGAAGTGGACACCACTGGCATGGTTTAGTCTCAGACATGGCTTCTTTTTCTCACTCCACAAAGCATAAAATTGAAATGAGTGCTCTGCCCTGATTTAACTTAAGCCTTACACAAAAATCAGCGACAAGTGGGAAAAAGTTGCTTAGTTAGTGAAAGCTGGGTGGGTTTTGGTTTTTTGTTTTGCTTTTTGTTTGGTTTTGTTGTTTTGTGTTTGGGTGTTTTTTTAAATCATGTTGAAATTCAGCAAACTAGTTGCAGCAGTATTTTTGCAAAATACCAAGGCCAGTTGGAGTATGTGGAAGGGGAATTGATTTCCTCTGGCAGAAAGTTATTTTGTTTTTTGTTCAGATGCACAAAATAACTGCCATTTATGTTTTGGTTCATTGTTGACTCCTAGATATTCACTCTGGAGTAGTTGTGATTTGCTTCTTTATAAATGTTAGAAGAGTGGGTAATTAAATGTTATTTTGTGACCTTTATGTGCCTTAAGGAAAAAGACTTGATTATCTTATCTCATGTCACTTTTGGGCCTTCCTAGCCATCTAACTAGAATAATAACCTGCAGCTTGGTGCCCTGGATCAGTGCCTGCTCCATTAAATGGAAGGCCTGGCTAAAGATGCACCGTGAAACCAGATTCTCAGACGAGTGCTGTATCATGTATATATTATGCCCATTTCCATACAGATCCCCTTTTCACATTTTGTTCATTGTTGTGAATAACAACATGAAAGTGCTTATATATCCAATGAACTCTTTCTGTCTCCTTCAGTACCAATTTTGAACTAGAAGCTGTTTATAAATTCATGTTTAATTACTGCAATTTTTAACAAGCTACTTGCTCCTTCAAAGTTGAATTCTAAAAATGCAAATTCTTCACCTACACATTTTAGCAAGAAATTGTGATAGATTTTTTCTTAACAGACGAGCATAAGAAACACATTTGTTTCTGTTGAATCAAGGATGCTTATTCTCAAATTCTCCTTGTTGCTTTTTTGGGAAATTGCTGACAAAAATTAACTTCTTCTAATTGTAGCAACTCTAAATCACAGAAACTGAATGCATGTTTCCTATATATTGCCAAAAAACATACCTCATGCATAACAAAGATAATTCAGTGCAAAAAATACATAATGCATGTCTTTCCCATATAGAAGGTGACAGGCTTTCACTGAGACAATCTTGTCTTGGTTGAATTAGACATTTTTAATTATACACAGTAGGCTTCAAATACTAACATCAATTTATTTGTAGGAAAGGCACAATTCTCATATGTACAAAAGCCAGTTTACACACTTTGTTCTTTACATGTATTTGTTTGCAAAAGGTGTCTCAGATTGAGTTGAACTATAACTTGGCATCTCCTTTTTCTGGGGCTATGCATGTGTTTGCAGGTAATGGGAATCAGGTTGTGGATTTATAGAGCAAAGCAGTTGAAGCTGTGGACACCAATCCGTGCTGTACGTTTCTGTGGGTTCTTGCTTGACCCATGGACTGAGTGCATTAGGTGTGGTGCTGTGAGGAATCTTCTGGTTTAATTTCATCCAAAAAGGGTCTGGCTCACATAACTCTGTGATGTGATCCTGCACACAGACTGTGGGTCAGCTTCTAAAGCACACTGGTTATGTAAGAAGTTTGTATCCATGGAGTCCATGCATAGAAGTTCCTGAGAGTACTAAAATCATTGTGTGTTGCTGGTGACATTTTTGAAAAAAGAAATGTGGCTTTTATTGTGTGTGTGAAAGAGCTTCTGACATCATCTCCCGGCGAGATGGAGTGTAATCATTAGGATATTGGTGGAGCCTGCTGAGGGAACTGCTTTAAGAAGTTTCCTACTATTCATGTAAGAGTTGGTCTCTTCCAGTGATATCACCTCTACTACTCAGCTTCCGTATCGTATCGAGTATTCTCCAGCACATGGTCAGAACAGGTGATTTTAGGGTTAATATCCTCAGAAGACAAACATCAAAATAGTCATGGGGCTAAGGCTGTTATATGTAAGGAGTCAGATATGACAGATCCTCAGCTAATTTATGCTAATGTCTGTGCATTACCCATAGCAAAGCCAGGGGGATTTATTTCAGCTGGAGACTTGGCCCACACATCCAAGCTATTCTTGAATAAAGTGGCACTAATAACCAGGGTTTACATAAGTATTTTCACATGCATGAGGTAGACTTTTAGCTCAAATGCTTGTGAAAAGTGGGCTGCCAGTGCACTGTTCTGCAGAACTGGTGCTGATTGCTGTGACCACCACTGGTGACCCATGCAGTGCTCACCTCTGCCCTGGCTGTACATGCACAGAGCTTGAGGTGTGAAACTGGGGCTCAGATCTCCTTACAGGTCCTGTGGCTGGGAGATGGGAGTGCATTAGCTGTAGTTCAAGCTGTATTTTATCACTAATGTGACATCAGACACTTGCTCAAAATGATTTTCAGAAGCTTTTTCTTATATGTGATGACTAAGGCTTGGAGGTAGTTCTGCTTACAGAGTTTTTTAATTTAGTCTACAAGTTTTCCTGTAATTTTTTTAAAAAATAAGCTGTGAGGATGGGGACATGATCAAGTTAATCTGTTACTTCTGCTACTTGCTAGAAAAATTATATCCTATTAATGAGTACAGAATTTGTGCAAGCCTCTCCTAAAACAAGCTCTGTGTGTCGAGGGTTGAATAATTGAAAGGTTTTGCCCAACCAGCTCTGCTGAGCAGTTTTTAGTTGATCAGTGTGGTGACTTTATTAGTGAGGGATGTGAGGTAAAATTTATCTCTGAGGGTCATACAGAAAGCTGGGCCAGATTTTGGGTTTATTAAAGAAGATTATATTTCTTAAAGTACAGCATAGGAGAGCCTGGTCTTTAAAATTCACACCTCCACTTATTTCAAGATGGAGCACTGATGCAGGGATTAACACAGCATTTAGACTTCAAGTATTTGCAACATGGGCAATTTCTGTCAAAATGTGGATATAAACCCTGGTAAATCTCTCATCTCACTTCTGTGATGTAATCAAGACTTTAATTTTCAAATTTTTCACATCTTAGTTAAATATACATATTCATTTTTTTTCCTAGTCATGAAATCCTGAAGGTTGTAGGTTTCTTTTCCAGATTTTCATACTCTTCCTCTTTCTTCTCATTAATGACTAGAAGCTTGATCACATTTTTTAACACATCCTCTTAGTTGAAATAAAGCTTAAGTAATGAACTGGATGGAGATGTTGACTTGGCCCAAGAGTCTGGCAAAAAAATCCCCATTACCAGGACTTCTTTACACTTACAGCAATTTTTAAATTTTTGTAACTTTTTGTTAAATGAAACCACATAAAAGTGATTCTGCACCTGAGAGTAGTGTATCATGGCTCCTCAAAAGTAAAAAAGAACTGTGATCTAAGTACATGTTCCATTTAAGTAGCCTTTATGTGGGTCATTTGCAGATACTTCACTGTATTTCCATTTTTTTCCCTTCAGAATTAGGGGTGTTCAAGGAAATTAAGAGAAGACACAATTAACTTCATGTTCAGTCTTGAAATTGCAGATAATCATGTCAGGGATGTCTGACTGACAGGTATTCAGAGTATGCACCCTCTGCTTGATCTTCTCTAGTCGCTTCCTTTTACTGCAGTGGAAGTGTGTTAGAGTATGGAGAAATCTGTGACCTGTAGCTTTAAAGTCTTACATTTTCTTCTATAAAAATGTATCTAAGGTTAAAATTTCTTTGCAGCCGCCAGTATTTCTTAAATTGTCTCTATTTCTGTTTGGCATGGTTTCCCAGGGACTTGCTTGGGTCTTGAGGTAAAATAGATTCAGATTAAGGTTGGATTTGTTCTAATAAAATGTGCAGAAACATAATTTGTGACAGTTTCTGTCTTAAAGATTTATCAGCCCCATTAGCTGCTTATGCTCACTGACACAACCATCTCAAGCAGTTAGAGACAAGGGGCTGCTCATGAGGTTCCAGGGACTCTGGGTTGCTACATTTGCCTCACCTTATCATCATCCAGCCTTCCTGCTGCGTGAAGGGTGTTCTGAGCACAGAATATGCAGAAATGCCTGGGAGTCTGGCCCCAGCAACGGCTTTAAACTAATCCACTGCCATGGGTCTGGGATCTGTCTCACCATACAGCCGTGTGTAACATTCCTGCCTTTCTTTCAACAGCTTGGAATGGAAGGATATAAATTTTGGTGCTGCTACTACTGAAACATAAGAAATCCTTAAAAATCTTGTGGCCACATTCCTTTTTCTAGCTACTGCTTTTCTAGGGAGATGCTTGTGCCCTTGATATATGTCCTTTCTCTCTCTCCCTTCTCTTTTTCTTCTTCCTTTTTTCTCCCTCATCTCTCTTTTCTCTTTCTTTCTTTGTGATATACATGGAAGATGCTTAAAGGGCATCTGTTACTTTGCTTGTGACATACACAAAAGAATTGCACGGCAACTTGCCTGAAATAAGAAGAAAATAGGAATGT